>DWTW01001095.1:0-13551 GCA_018246275.1 Papilio slateri | reverse complement strand
AAGGAATTCTCGTATATTTGTATTTCCATGACACCGACTCCAAAAATAAAAAATAAGAATTTATTTTTATATTTCATTGTATAAAATTACTCTTATTTCTAATTGCGTAAAATTATTTTTTACTTTTTAGTGCATTTATGTTATTTTTGAAGTCGGTTTTGTTTTTTTGTTAAAAGTTTTGTGTAACTAACAACTAGTTTGACCACATCATCACTATTAATACACAAATACTTTAGGTTTACTTACGATATTCATTGATGTGGCCGCTTTAGCCACTTCGGCGTTGACAGCTCTCCGTAACTTGAACAAAATCCAGCGGATGTTCACTTTGGCCACGCTGTCTAACTCCGTCTCCGCCGAGGACTCGATTTTGTTTGATAATTTAAACGAAGACATCGAACAGACCAGTTTTAAGATAAGAAACATTACGTCTGTTACCTGAAAAAGAATTTTCATTGAAACATTTCGAATTTAGACGAAAAATTTGTTTTTACCTGGCAATCATGTGTTTGTTGTTTTTTTATGTTAAATATGGGTATTTTTTTTATTAAATATTTATAATAATTTATTATTATAGTGCCTGCATAGTGAACGACATAGATGTAACTTGTATAATTAAATACGTAAATGAGATTCTTCTTTTTTGGTCCTAAATATGGTTGTATTACATTTTACTTTTCAAATGAATAAAGGGAGATATTTCAAGGACGCGTCACATTTAGGCACATTTCGTTCCATTAAACAGCTGCGTACAGCAAGATAATTTTTAAACATACTAATACATAATATAGTGTCGATTTTATTTTTTTTATTATCAAAAAATACTTGTCGGTACTTACCACGTCAGCCATGTCTTTATTGACACTAGGTGTGTACTGTGCACACAAGTCCAGTACCAAACTCCTCAAGCAAGCCTCCGTATCGTAGTATATGAAACCTCTTTCACTCTCTAACTTCTTTTTCATTATCATATCCAACTGTTCCGGATCAACTGTCAAAAGTATCTTTCCCAGTATTTTGACAGATCTCAAACGGACCCAGGCGTGAGGGTAGGCCAATAACACTTTACATTGCTCTGCTATATCATCATATTCACTAAAGAACTTTTCATTTTTCATACTCGAGGAGCAATGGATGGTGATTTTTTCAATAAGGTTTAACATTTGTATAAGGCTGTGGTCCCTTTCTTTCTGTTTATCTTCGTCCGATTTGTTGCCTTGGTCGAGTTTGATCTTGACAAATTGCCCTTCGGTAATTTCGTTACTTAAAAGCAATATTTTGCCGCTGACCAGTGAAAGGATTGTGCCGAGACGATTTTTAAAATCTTCTTCTTCGACGTTTACAAATCTTGTTGCCAATTGGGCCGCTAACTCGAAGTGCACTGGCTGCAATACAAGAATATAAATTAAATATTACGTATGCATAAACAATACATAGTCGATCTAGGAATATTACATTTTAAAAAAGGTCGATTCGCGTATACAGTGCTTTCCGTATTATATAGTTAGCACTATGTAGGCGAATGGATAGTTAGTAATTACTAGCAACTTGCTCCGGCTTCGCACGGATAGCAGAGCATATATCAACGGCTACGGCAACACATACATCAAACGCGCGAAGTTAAAATAGTCGTTAATTTTTCTGAAAATTTCCAATTATCTGCGAAATTTTCCGTAAGAACCTTCTAAAATGTACTAGAAACTTAAAAAAAAAGATGCATGAAATCGGCAAAGCCGTTCTCATGTTATGGAATGACCAAGAGAAATAGGAATTCATTTATAAATATGTATGTTTATATATACATACACAGTAATAGTTGTAATAATTATTAATTTATCTATATTTGCCACACATTAAGTATATAAAAGCCATCCGATTATTAATCAACTTATTTTCCTTTTAAATGAATGAATGAATTAGACAAGAAATACTAATTGGTATAAGTTGGCTGTAATTAGTTAGGAACCACAAACTCTTCTTACTTTGAATTAAATTTTAATACAGATTTATAAAAACCGAAATAGGTTTTTTAAATAATTGTGAAGGCAAGGACTTGAATTGTTTTACTAATACCTAATGATAATAAGAAAAGACATTGAAAACTTTCGTACTGTCTTCCTTCATACATTGCCGAAATGATCCCCACCCCCACTACATACACTAATACACAGCTCACCTGATTGTCCTGGAAGAATGCCAGCACGAGATCGAAGAGCTTATTCCTCTGGATCGCAGGGAACTTCTTGAGCATGGCCTCGATGCAGCCGGCGGCGGCGGCGCGGCACTCCGGCGCGCTGTCGTTGACCATACAGGCTCCCAACGCGAGGAATATGTAGTCACTGTGCTTGACGAGTTGCGACTGAAATAAAACGCCATCAAACACCAGGTTACAGTTGTTCGCACCTCACGCAAAATATACAAAACCAATATGGCTGAGTTTTGATATAGATAGTTTGGATCTTACCAACTGATATAGGCATCGTTTATAGCAAAAATAAAACTTCAAGGGGTGAAATAAGGGATAAAAGTTTTAGTATAATAAATAGAAAACTCATCAGCTCTCAAGTGAGATGACCACCGCCATTCATCATTGTTCGCAACAATCAGAAAAGTTACGGTTACGTTGCCCGCCTTTGCGTAGGAAAGAGAAATGAAGCAGATAAAGAAAAAGGAGAGAAGAGAAGACAGGGAACAGAACCTGCGTGCCGCAGACCAAACTTAGAGTCTACTACATGGCAGTGTTTTGTGAGATAGTGGTGACCCCTAATCCCCACCTAAATAATCTAAAATAAATTATTAGAAGACCAAGAGTTTACTTTCTATGACGAATAAAGATAAATCTCACCGAATTCAGCTTATTTATTATCATCTCGATGAACTTGAGGGAAGACTCTCTGCCGTGCTGCAGTTCATAGTTCAGCTGCGTCACAAAGAACTGTATGTATTTGTCCATCCGCTTGCCGGGCGTATAATTAGCAAGGTAATTAACGAATAGACCGCGTGCTTCGTCTCTGAAAAACAAAAGATGTACTTATTTTATTGTTGTTTCATTTATAAATAATACTTAAATTTAAAAAAAAATAGATTATTCCAAATTTGTTTTTTCCTTATACGAACCTTGATCTCGCAGATTCACTTAATATGCAAATCTTGGAAACTTTCTCCATAACTTCGTGCAACTCTGGTGACACGAGCCTTCCTTCTAAGATGGCTTTCAATAGAGCAAACGAATTCGCCTGCTTTTCGTCACTCTGACAATCCTCTTCGGCATAAAGTAATAGAGTCTTTAATTGATCAGCTTCTAATTTATAATATTTAACATTGCGTATTAACACTGTAACCGCCTGCAAGGAATAAGGACTTCTTTATTATATACAAAAACTGCAACATGGTATATATGTATTCAGTGCCTGCATGAATCCATTTTGCGTTTTAAATAGAATATTTTTATTGTTTTTATAGGATAGGGGGCAAACGAGGAGCGGGTTGTCAAACGCTTAATGTAAATAAATGATAACCTTTCCGATATAAGTAAATGGTTTATAAATTACAAATTTACGATATTTACGTACCTTAAAAGCATTCCTTACTAAATGATAGTTGTCATTCTGTTTACTTATCTCAAACGTCGCGTATTTGTGCAATATTAAAAATATCGTCTTCACAATGTCTTGGATCATTTCTTCAAGTGTGGGCGTGCTCACTCTAATAGTCCACAAGGTCGTTATACATTTCATAGCAACTGTACACACTTTTATATGGTCGCTTTTCAACGAATCAACTAGCAAAGGTATCAATGCATCTACAAATGCCCGACAGTCCATTCTTGACACCTTTTCTCTTTTAAGTATCACATAAAGTATATTTAAACTAAATTCAACCAACACATGAGCGTTAGTTTTACTCGAATTTTTAACAAGTTTGGCTTGCGATTCTTTATTACGCTTCGGTACTTCAGGTATTAGAAAACAATCTGGTTTTGCCTGTAGCATCTTTTCTTTCTGGCTTTCAGTTATTTTCCTTTTGGGAGCTCCTAGAACGAATTCTGGGATGCTTTCGGATGCTATTCCATGTAAGAATATGAATAAAGATTCAATATCTATAAATTTATTAGTGACCAAACCGCTAGAAACATGCATTAACGCTTCTTGTACCTTCAAAACTATTTTTTTAGAATTATGCTTTTGTAGAACATCTTTAAAGGGCAAAAGGAGGTTAATCAAACATTTCTTTGTAATATTTTGAGAGACAATCATTAACGTTACGTAACTCTTTTTACTTGGTTTTGCTTCTGGTGTTTTGTAATGCAGTTTTTCTACTTCTTTTTCTTCCGCTAAAGCTCCGAATAGATCGTTAGTGCATGCATCGAGTATGTAGTCCAAGTTATCGTCTAAATCACCAGGCTTAAATTCCGATTTTAAGGCGTCTAAAACTGAATGTATAGTGGCCACTAATACGTGGACTTGAAAGCCTCTCGTAAGTAATAAAGTCAAGTGTTCAAGGAAAACACCTATATACGCCGTACCAACAGTCACCATAATCTTTTTAACGATGTCTCGGGCTACTATTCTAACTTGCTTCAAAGGAGATTTTAAGAAGGAGCACAGTTTTGTGATTATTCTGAAAACAGAAAAACCATTATACCTCGGTTTTTCACAATTAAGACACATGATATAAAGTTCTAATAAAATAATTAAGCATTCACACCGTAACCCAGAAAGAGACAAAGATTATTTATTTTCATCTGGGAAAATCTGTTTTGGTTCTTCTACATCCATACGCAAATACGCTCGTCGATAATGGTTATCGGCTTTCTTAAGCATGTCACAAATATAACATATCAATATAATATTAAAAAACGTACAAATATTCCACTTCTACTTTTATATACCACTGAGTTGACGCAATTCATAATATTGGAGTAAAAGATCTTTATTCTTTAGCAATTAATTAACTTACCCCGGTAATTGATGCTGTAAAACATCTCCCGGCAGCCGTTGCAATAGTTTGACCAAGGCTAAAGCTATCGGTACTCGAACCATGTCCTCCTCTTGGCGAGTGAATCCGGTTCGTCGACGGTTCAACTTGTGAGATTCTTCGTGTTCTGTTATCTTACCAATTGCACTGTGAAGAAATAAAAAAATATTAAACCTTTATTTTGCCAAAGGAGACTACTAAGTAAGTGGGTAATCCGATGTTATAAGACCACCTCAACCCATCAACGTACGCAACAATCACAAATATTACGTAAACCGTTTCTACTTTGAAGTGGAAAAAAAGAGAAGCAAGGAATGAAAGTATGAGGATTGGAACTATGAGCACTATTAGATGGCTCAATGTCACTCAAAGGGACGAAGGCAATGCTCGGAGCCTCTCTGCGAGATCGTATCAGAAATGATGTGCTCTGCAGTAGAACCAAGGCGACCGACACGCCCAAATAATTGTAAAACTTAAGTGGTAATGGGAACACATTGCTCGTAGAACCTACAAGTCGACGCAAAAGATGATTGATGATTTGGTCAAGTCAAGAGAGTTAACTGGATGAGGGCAGCAGGGGACCGATCTTTGAGGTGATCAATGGGGAAGACTATATCCAGCAGTGGACGACTGTTGGCGAGTATTGAAAATAGAGAGAGAGAGAGAGAGAGAGAGAGAGAGAGAGAGAGACAGAGAGAAAGGTATATAGAATAGATATAGAATAGAAGAGATATATAGAAGTATAAATATCTCCAATTCACGCTGATATTCTGTGACGTCGTAGTACTTTTAAGGTCGAAACGGTTTATTCGAACAGCAGCTGTGCTCGTTCGAATAAACCGTTTACGACCGGAGAAGTATAAAATTATTAAAAAAGAATATACTCAATTTGTTTTAAAATTGTTAATAATAATAATTAAATTACTAACCGATTTAACTGAGGCAATAATCCCGCTGTTAAAGATTTAATTATTCTGTTGGCAACTGACGGTGATACAACTGTCATTCTCTCAAAAGCTGGTACATTAGTAATTTCCTTAGATATTTGTTCTTCGATTTCTTCATTTTTGTCCGCTAATTGTAAATCTGTTTCAATATCATCATTCGTATCAACATTTGTCTCTTCTGTCTCATTATTGTCCCCGCCTGCATTCTCATTGCTCGAGTTATTAACAGTTTCAACTATATCCGAATTACTGTCATCTTTTAATTTACTGGACACATTTTTAATCCACGTCTTAGGTAATTCGTTATTACGAACTTTAGAAAAATCGAAGTGGAAAGCATCAAGTATGCCTACCAAAATACGAGTCATCTGTTTCTGATGCTCAGTAGAATGTTTCATTTTATTTAAATATAATTTAAGAATAACTTCGTAATGATACCATGGTAATAATCTGCAGCAAGTGGAAATTACTTCAATACAAGCATCTATCAAGGAATTTTTGTCTGTGTATTTATCATCACATATGTATACCGAAGCCAGAGGTAGAATAAAGTTTGTAAGAGTTCTCGGTGTAGGGCATTTGATCATTTTCCGGGCAATTTTGCTAAACTTAAGAAGTGCCCTAACACGTCTATGTAGCTGCAAGTGACAAATATTTTCGAAAAAGTCTACTTCTCGGTCCTCCTTATTAATAAAATGACTTAAATCGGATAACACGACATCGGCTTCGGGACATTCTCTTGCTAGTTCTCCCAGCAAATAAATCGATTCGGTACGTAAGTTTTCATTCTTATTATCCCTTATTCCAGTAGATATAAGTGATAAAACTGTGTCTCTCACCAAAAATGGGCCATCGGGAGTTGATCGATACCTAAGCAACAATTTGGGTAGAATTTTCTTTAGGCATAAGCCTGCACTGTCACGTAGTCCAATATCTTTCTCAGTCCGTATGAAGAAGAAACAGTTATTTATTATAAGTATTGCAAGATCAACATTTATCTCATTGCTATCCGCCATTACGTATATTTCCTTATAAGCATCTAATCTTCTATCGAAATCAGGTTGTTCTATCCATCTTTTGTTAAATGCGTTCATTTCTGTTATTATGCTTGCTATTTTAAGAAATACATCCTTATTATCGGTTACATTTTCAGCAATAGAAACAAGCAATTTTATTAATAGTTTTCGTACTTCAACAGGACTAACTTTATTAAACAAGACAGCTAAGTTTTTAAGGTATCGTTGGGGATTAGCACTGTGTCCTAAAAGATTGATAATTATGCTCACAGCATACTCCATATTTTCTTCAGCCATATTCATACAAACTTTTTTAACTAAAATAGGTAGCAACAAGCTTAATAAATCATCACACATTTCTGGTATCATAACCATTTCAGTAACTCTTGAAAGAATTAAAAGATCTCTTTTATTCACTGTGTTCGATTTGGCACTATTTGCAACACGTCTTTTCATAACTTCTAATATACTTGGCAAATGTGACATCAAAATTCTACTACCAAAATTGATTTCAGTTGGTAAGTCATTGCTTACATCTAATGACTTAAATGTTTCAATAGGTGATATGTCATTTTCTTCTTCGTCTTCTGTTAATGTTAGTAATTTTTCTATCATATCCAAAATTAAATTAACAACTGCTGGATTAGTTTTAGGTGCTAACAGTAGTTTAAATATTGCTGGCAAAACACTTAGGTTAATGTCATTCTCAGAACATGTCACAAGAAGAATGTAATATCTGGGATTCTGACACCATACATTGAACAATTTTAACAAAGATGTAGGGCTGTGGATGCCTTCAATATGAAGCTTTGGTGTTAAGGGCCAAATAAGGGTTTCATATAATACATATAGTTCTTCTTTACTCCAAGCATATTTATCGAATTGATCAAATAATTTTCCGAGTATACCGACAGCAATAGCTCTGAGATTTTTCATCACTTTTATGTAACCTGCATGTACTTCGTCAACATGATTCAATATACCAGCAATTTGAGAACAAACCGCAAAGAATACTTTAAAGAGCTGACCAAGTAATGTGTCATCCATTGAGCCCCCAAAGTATTCACGCACTATATCAAATAAATTAAGAGCACTGTGAAGTTTCCCAGGGTAAGTAACTGATTTTAAATCTAAATTCTTCAAAACAGTGTTGAAAATTTCTTTAGGGCTCATCGTAAAATATTCTTTAAAGTATGAAAATGCCATTTCAATAAATATTTTCAATTCATTTTCTTTGCATCCGCTTAAATATCTCATAACTAAAGACCTCTTTGTTTGACCACCACCTTTTTTATCAGCACCTAATTTAGACGTCATTTTACCATAAAGAATTCTCAGAACAATTGGTATCACATGTTCCCTATCTTCAGGTTGGATATTTTTAGAATCTTCTGTTATTTTAAAAAGAGTGAGCTCATTTTTAAATTTTTTGTCATCTACAAGATTATATAAATTTTGCTTGTATGCTAAAATATTCTTATTTTTATAGTTCATTACACAATCCAATGCAAACTTTTGAAGGCCGGGATTTTTATGTTTTAAAAATTCCATATATAGTTCCCAAAACACAGCTTCTTTATACAAGGCTCGAGGGTTCTTGAACTGTGCTAAAACTTGCATTATATTTATTAATGTTTTGAACACAATTTTACCAGATTCCAAATTTTTCGTTTTGTCAATATCCAAAGCATCCTCATTCATTTCTATTTCATGGCCTTCTTCTATTTCGTCAACTTCCATTGCCGATTTATTGTGGATTTCTATATCAACTTTAAGTGCATTGGTATTGTTTGTCCTTTTATAATCATCTTCAATGAATCTTAAAAAAAGCCCAACAACATCTCTATTTTTAGCTTCACAGGCCTGTATACAAAATGTCATAGTTTTTAAAATCAAATTCCTGTAATTATATAGATCTGGATTTTCGTTTAAGTTATTAAAAGAAGCATATAAACAATTTAATGGTTCAAAGTTTGTATTTATTTCATCGTCGAATTGAAAAATAGACAAATTACTTTTGGCATTGGTGAAAGAAAACTCAAGAGCTTCATAAAATATAGGCCAAAATTCTTCTACAGTCAATGCATTTCCAAAACTGGCAATAAATTCAATAACTGGCTCCCAAAGTAACTTAAAGTTATTATACAAAACTCCAAGCATATACTTTAATCCAAAATGATGAAATTCAGTATTTTTCGCTAAGACATACTGTGTTGTGTTAAATGTCATTTTCTGCAATATATTTATTTGAGTTCTATATTCTTGTATTGATGGCGAGATTGATTCTACTTCAAAACATTTGCTAAAAATAGCAAGCCTTTCTGCATTATCCCCTATTTGCAAGTTATTTAGCTCTTCAATGCTTTCAAACAATTTATAAATATGTGTAGTTAATAAACGGACCTGAAAAAAAGTAATTTATTAATACAAATTAAAAGTTACTCTAAACACAATTATCAATCAATTACACTAAATTTAACTTACAATGTGAAATGGAGAAGATACATTTGATCTAAGGTATGAATCAATTAATGATAAAACTGCACATGTTAATCCATTTTCTTGTTCATATGCTGTCAAATATAGATCAAGAAGCTGCAAAGCAGCCAAGTAATTAGGATCTGCAGCAAAGGGCACTATCACAGGCAAAAACTTGTCAATGTCACAAATGTTTTTCATCATTTTACAACTAGATATATGGATAACGCACTCTATAGCATTAGCTAATATAAACAGACCTTTTCTTGATTGTTTTGCAGTAACACTATTGTCACACTGAATTTTATTTCTTTCCTTGTTTTCTTCAAGACTTTTGCTATCTAATATATCTAATAAGCAGCATATGACTTCACTTATTTTCTTAATGCACATTTCTACATTCAGCTTTTCTATGTGCGGTAAACAAAATAAAACACTCATCAATTTATCAGGATTTTCAATATGGCTTTCTATGTCATTTTCTAGAACTTTTTGTGCATGTTTCATAAACAATGATAGACCTTTCCCAAAATTTATAGGATATTTTACCCATTCAAATAGCGTCAAACCATTCTTTGATAGGGGTGACTTTGCTAAGCATATTTTTGATAAAGTATACATTGCCTCATCATTGAAATTTGATTGCACAACAAAGTTTATGAATGGAGGAAGAATGTGCAAGTCAAACTGTGAGTATTCAACAACATTTTCAACAAAATTAATAAGGATTTTAGGAAATGGCAATGGCACCAGTGACTTTATAATGATGCCTGCATGTTCTTGTGATAGTGTAATATTAGAAGACAATAGCAACAGCGCACCAATTTGAGCACAGACCTCTAAGACACGTTCAGTTGTTTGTTCACAAATTACTTTTACAAGCAACATCGAGAATTGCTGTGGATTTGGAAGAAATTTTCCATTTTGATGTTCAATTACTTGTCCTGCCAA
Organism: Papilio slateri; assembly: GCA_018246275.1. NCBI lineage: Eukaryota > Metazoa > Arthropoda > Insecta > Lepidoptera > Papilionidae > Papilio > Papilio slateri. The sequence continues at coordinate 3,182 of DWTW01001095.1, read as the reverse complement.
CCTTAAGACAAACTCTAGACATCTATTGACACTATTATCTTCATTGCAATTGTCTTCTATAAATTTCAGTACAGGAGACCAAAATATTGGAAATTCCTTAAAAGAAATGCCTTGTAAAGCATCTTCTACAGTTTGCGTAAGAACTTTAAATAATATTTCTTGATGCTCAATGTTTTCTTTTAAATACAAAAGCAGCAATGGAAAAAATGTTTTAGCACAGCTGTGAAACTTATTTCCAACTCCTTTACAAATTTCAAAAATCAAATGGCCTGTCCCTGTAATAGCCTGTAAAACAGAAATTCAATTTTGAATTAAGTGATAACATTGTTATTTTTATTATTATAAAAAAGTTATTACATACATGATCATTTGTAAGCAAGTAATTTAATGTATGCTGAAGAAATTTGTTCTTGTCCCTTATATCTCTTGCAACAAAGGCAAAACTCTCTGCAGCAAAATTATTGATGTACTGTGGATGGTTCTCACTCAATAAAGGAACAATCCTTTTAAGAACAGTTTCCAGATCTTTCTTTAAATATGGCTTCAAAATTTTAAAAAGAAATGCCAAACATATTAATGTCCATTCCAACTGCTCAGCATCTTTCGTGTTCAATAATTTAATAAGAATATCAAGAAACTTCGGAAAATGTGGATAGAAGTCATGGTGTAAATCTTTTGCTAGGGAAACTAAAATTCTGCAAATAAAACACTTTATTAACATCAAAATTTGGAAATAAAGCAAAACAATTGTCTGTTTTATTAATTTAAATTAAATAAGCTCAGTATTAAAATAAAATTTGGTAAAAGTTAATTTCTTTAAGAAATTAAGAAGCAAAAGGTAAAACTTTTATTTGTTTTGTAAATCAAGTAGCTGTTTTAAAAAGTAAATGTTTGCTAATTATACAATCCTCTAAGTCAATACTAATAAGAGCAATAAAAACGAAATACATAAAAAGTACTGAATTAAAAATACATCATGATTATACAAATTTAATTTGCAAAGCTTAGTAGTGATTAGAAGATTTATCATCAAAAGGTTCTTGAAATGAATATGTTACACTTACTCTAGCAATGGCTGTAAGCACAATTGGTCCTCTAAATTTAAGTACTTTTCTACAGTATCTAATACTTCTTCTTTTTTATGTATTAATTGTTCTATAGTAACAACACCATAGATTTCTTTCCTGAACTTCTTAAAGTTCTCAGTTATATTAAGGACATTCCATTTTTGAAGGGCCAGGTGGAAGTGAGTTTCGTTTTCCTCTGGGTGGACGGTATAAACATGTTCGATATGATACAAAGCCGCATGGCGGATGTCTATTGAATTAATTCGTTCCGCAAATGGAATAAACTGAAATTGTGATTTTCAAATTTATAAACATTTATTAGTGTTTAGCTAAATATGAAAGAAAATCGTAACCTAAAAATGGAATACCACATACCCGAAATGTGTTAGTTGTTTTGTGTTTTACGGGTTTCGTCTTCATGGTTTCGGTATCTTTTTGTTAATACTACAACTATCACATAATTATGTAAATTAATATCAAAGAAAATTATTGCGAAACACGAAATAAACTACAATAAACATTCAAAGTACACGGTACAAGTACACGTGCGTTTGACAAGTGACAATGACAACCTAAAATGACATTACATTGACATATGACATTAATGTAATCAATCAGTGGCAGCCTTTGATTATAGAAAGGAGAGGATGTGAAATAAGACCACGTGATCTGAAGCGAAGTGTGTCTCAATTATGGCGGCGGCTCAGCCTACTCCCATGCCGCCTCCCATAGAGTGATGTATATGTTAGAGGTGCGGCTTCACTTCACAAATCGATTAACTTCACAAAACAAAAAGTATATAATATTGCTTTTTAGAAATCTGAGAAAAATGATAAAATAATATATATTGCTATTTAAAGTTCAAAAATATGATGTGAACTGTATTATTGCTTGTGTATCTTTATACGGAAAGTATAACATATGATATCATTACTAAGATTATTCTTCTTCTTCCTGCCCTTTTCCCAGTTATGTGGGGTCGGCACAGTATGTACTTCTCTTCCATATCCCTCTATCAGCCGTCATATCTGAATTCAGTCTTCATACACATGTCATCTTTTACACAATCCATCCACACTTTCTTCGGGCTTCCTCTACCTTTATAACCATCCACGTCAGACGTTATCTATCTGTATAGACGTCAATCCATAAAAACGCGAACAAAAAAATCAGAGCGCCATATTTTGGGATGTGTTGTCAATAGATGATAAATCCATTGACAACAATGAAAAATCGTACTGGTACCAAAACTTTCTATGAGATAGATATCATTATTCGAATTCCGAATATCTTTTCCCAAAAAAACACGATCTTACGATGAAAGAGATGACAACGCAGAGTGAAGCTCCGTCCGCAGCTAGTCAATACTAATTCTATATAAGAAGAAATATTTGTTTATTTGATAGATAATATATCAGAAAAGAACGCGAACGCGAAAAGGAGAAAAACGTTAATCCAAATATCAAAAAATAATAAAACGAGTTAATCCAAAAACAAAATCATCAGCAACAGTTAGTTTATAATTGAATTAATACTCAAATTGAATAGAGTCGTTTGCGGCGTAGCCCATTAAGACAAAAGGCTAGCCGTAAAGACGAACAATTCCAACTTCACGACCGGCCCGTGCAATTAAACGTGGCCTTAACTTTGACACGTTAAGAGGAATCCTCTTAACTTTAGCGTCTATATACTTAGAAGAGAGCTTGTTGCGAACATTAATTAGTATTTAACTTTTCAAAAACATGAAGGAATGAAACCAAAACAACAGATCGTTAATGATCCAAAGTTACAAACGGATATTACAAATTTTATTTGAATACGGTCCTGAGACATCTCTATGGACAAACTTTCGATACAAATACCTTATAATTATAATATAGGCCTTCATTTTTGTTGATATCCAATTTGGCCAATGGATTTGTCCATTTTATTACTACATAATGGAAGTTAAGCTTACTTTTCCATCATATTTTTTGTTGTAATATCAAAAGCTACCGTGGATTACGTTTATTCGGTCATTATACACCTAATACTTCCTATGTACTCCAATAAAGTTGAACTGTAAAGTGATTTTTATACCTAAGTAAGAAAATCTATATATATATACATATATAT
>DWTW01001094.1:0-13552 GCA_018246275.1 Papilio slateri | reverse complement strand
TCAGATATGACGGCTGATAGAGGGATATGGAAGAGAAGTACATACTGTGCCGACCCCACATAGCTGGGAAAAGGGCAGGAGGAAGTAATAACATAAATTGTATGTAATTGTAAATTTGATTCCAATTTACAAACAAACAAAATGTAAATATTAATGAGTTCAGTTGTTCACAGATATAACATATCTGTTTTTATTTATTTTCTATAGAAGAAGGTGGCAGACAAGCAAGTGGTTCACCTGATATATGTAATTATTTGTGTGATTAGTGATTGTTACCCATAGGCATCTGTATGAGCTAATGACTTGATAATGTTTTGCCTATTTTTAGTGATTATAATAATTTACAGGGGGGCTAAAGAGAAAAAAGCATATTTCCTTTTCTTATCCATTCCCTTCCCATTCTTTCCTTTTTAGATAAGTATAAGAAGGGGAGAGATATGTCTACTGCATGCCTGTTTTTTTTTTAGGTCCTTTTACCAGTCCAGGCGGCATATTTGTGCAAAACCTGTTGTTGTCTATCTACCACTGTTTGAGTTTAAGAGTAGACTGTATTTTGGTTGTAGTGCAAGAAGTTGTACAACAATGACACTATTAGTTGATAAGTACGAAAGTTAGATATGGTATGAGAAGGTATGGGCGAATGATTTCACATGGGGGACGGTAACTGATGGTTGCATGAGCCCCCTACAAGTCTCCCTCGCAGGTGTTTAAGTTGGTACTGAACAATATCTCTATCATTACAGACTCCTATGTTGACCTTCAGAAACGTACACTAGCAGAAATAGAAGACATGAAGAGGAAGATGGAACTTGTAGAGTTAGGCATACCCTTGGGGTTGATTTGTCCAACATCCACCAGTGAGAAGGCAATGCCAACGAAAGCTATGCCACCCATCAAACATTTTCTAGGTAAGTATCATAAAAAATGTCATTTACCAAAAAGTATCTATTTGCTTGTAAGACTACTTTTCACATTTAATGTCTGCTTAAATTTTTTAATCTTATTTCTTATGTTAAGAAACATAGAGGAATTCTCAAGACATTAAAAATAATGTAAAATTCATAACTTCTGCAGCAATAATTCAAAAATCCAAATAAGACTGGTCCAAATGTGATAATTAAGCATCTGTTCATAGCTTTGCTACATATATGACTACAAGACACAAAATTTTTCATAATGGCGGTGTGATTTTGATTAACTTTATATGTAAAATAACTTGTGTGTGACATTCACTTAGATAAATTGGGAGTCAAAAATTATTTGTTTTCTGAATGTATAACTATGGGCCATTTAGAAATTAGTAAGTCTATATATAAATAAAAAAGCGTGCTTTTTTGCTCAAGTTTCTAATGGTAATCTATTTTACACACATATGTGTTATTGCAACTTGCACATCCCATCCATACTATTTCAATGCCCTAATTCACGCTTTTCTTTATTTTTTATTTTACGTATTGTGTCTGGATGTTTAAAAAAGCTAGTACATGTTAAGGTGACACTACATTTATTAACTCACAGGGCAAATGTAGAAGTCCATGCATACTCGCACAAGTTACTGTGTTTAATCACACTTTGCATTAGGCTACTTCAATCAACTGCTATGTAAAATTATGTTATGCATGTTGTTGGGGGTAAAGAGAATACTTCTCACTAGTGTCCCCTCATGATATATAAGTTTGTTTTGATGGCTAAGAAATACAAATAAATTTATGTCACCTTAAAATAACACCCATTAAAAGTTAAATTAACTTCTCCAACAAACAAGTACATAGTTATGAAATGTTTTTATTTCTTAAGTAAAGATGGAGTTCTGTGATAACGGCCAAGTGTAGATTGATGCAGAAGATTCATGGGAAAGGCCTATGTTAGAAATATTCAGATACATATTTCACAACCAAAATTACATTGTATTGAAAGCTATCAAAATAGGCTACTTTGTGACAGGTAGTCCCATTAATCATGCCACATATTAAGTTTATTTGTGCTTCTTTTATTTGTGTTGCGTGTGCGCATGTAGGAAGCTGTTTTCGAGTGTGCGATGCGAAAGACTACAGAGGTAAAGTGATCCGAGTATCAAACAAAAAGAAAACCAGTAAGTCAGACATGACATTAAGAATTACTTTGTATATAGATTAGATGGCGTAATAGGAGTCCAAAGTAATGGTATAAATAAAACAATTCAAGACAATTTCATTCATATAATTTTTAGTAAATTTATATATGTATATATATTTTGGCTTTTGTCGTTGTCTCTATCATAATATATTTGTATTTAGTAATTACTGTATCATTAAGTAGTGCTTAAGTAGTTGGTTTAGCATATTTTTAAATTTTAAGTACAATTGAATTCATATTATTATTTGAACATATTGTATAAACCATTTATTTATTTTTAGATCCAGCAAAAGTCGACGAAATTATTCAAGAAGCAAAACAGGCGAGAGATGAAGGAAGGAAATACAAATTTGATTATCAAAAGTTGTTGCCGAAATACGATAATCCTTTTCAACGTAAAAAAGATGAAGATAAGAATAAAACTTCGGAGTCCCGTGGCAAAGATTTTGACAGAGACAAAAAAAGAAGCGATAAATATGATTCCCGACGCCATTCCGACTACAGGCGAGACGAAAGAGATAGATATAAATATAGGGATAAGGAAAAAAGCAAGGAGAAAAGTAAAGACAGAAATTGCGACTCGGAAGATGCTAAAAAAGATAACAACCAAGAGACTAATGTTAACTTAAATGATTATTTAATCTGTGATAGTTGGTCACTAGACAATGAAGACAAAAACAGTTCGAGTCCCAAATTTGAAGATAAGACTGCAAAAACTACAACAGAACAGACTGCAGATACTAAATATGCAAAAGCTATTACCGAACAAGTGCGAGACAGTGTGTTGAAAAATCAAGATAAACTAAAAGAATATACGAGAGACAGTCCCATACGACCTATGAAAATAGAGAAGTTGCAACCGGTTATGGACTCATTCAAATTTGAAATAGATCCAAATGATGATGAAATGCTGGATATATTTGATGTAGACTCTGGAATAGAAAAGTACGCACGTAAAACTAGAGGTCCTTCGATATATTCTCCAACAGATTTGAAGGTGGAATACGACCAGGATATGTCCAAAGATGTTTCGTCATTAGACGATACAAATGATGATACATTTCTGGAATCTATTATCAATGAGATTAAACAAGAGGATATCAACGAAGACATTAGCCAGGACAAAGGGTTGGTCGAATACGATATGTCTCCACTGAAAGAAGAGACAGATGTTCTTATAGAGTCTGATCCACGCCTATCCATAACTCCCGAATTAGACGACAAGATGAAAGACGTGCAAAGTCAAAGAAGTGATTATTCCGACGGGTATCGTTCGAGTGAAAGCGGATATAAAACTAGCGATACGAGTGAGAGCGGATACAAATCTATGGACAGTTTCCGTCTGTCAATAGAGAAAGAGCTGGAGGAATCTATGGAAGCGAAGATGTCGAAGTCGACAGTTGATTCCTTGGAGACTTGGAGTTTTGTACTCAAGATTTGTCAACCTATACTGTTCAGACATGACAAAAACAAATGTTACAGGTAAGTCTTTCCCCAGCTGTTGTGTCATTATGTATTTAAAATTTTCCTTTATAACATTTTAATGAGAAATATATCGTGCTTAATAGGCGTCTTCTAGGCAGTGCTCCTGTGTGAGGCTTGAAAGATTATAGAATATTTATGTGACACTGAAGTACACCTCTCGCTTCCACCCATATATCTATGTTTACGTGCACGTCGGTTACGAATAAAAAAAAATATGCAGTCACGCCCGTAACCCATAGGGGTAGGCAGAGATTACGGATTTCCATTTGACGCAAATTTGGCACACCTCTCTCGCTTCTATATCCATACAACTACGCACACATGCTCGTCGGTTGCGGGTACTCGCCGCAGGAATTTTTGACTTGACTAGGATTTATTTTGTGTCTTTATATGTGATGAATATTGCAGAGAGACACGCACGGAGCCCAAAATCTGGTACACCGAGAACCCGAAGTTATGTCACTGCGTAAAGGATCGCGGCGTGGTTCACGAAGAGTTACAGATGTGTAAAATGAACCTTGTTGACAGGGTGTACGGGTGTGATCAGTAAGTATATACCGTTTTTTTTATAATAAAATGTTGTTTCTTTAACATGAATGCCACCCAATATGCATGAGTGCCTTCATGTTGTGTGTCAAATGTCCAAGTCAGATCAGCTCCAACATTATTGTATTCAATTATGTTCAACATACAATGATGCGCGCGGTGCGGCCCATATGACCCGAGGGTCGGTGGGAGGTGGTTATGGGTTAATTTCTCTGTTATGGAAAACGGTAATCGTTTAACAATTGATCTACTCGCTCATTTACACCTTGCATAATAAAATTCTACAGTAAATAAACTTCTTGCGAAACAATATCGATTATATTTGTGACATAGATTTAAGTAAATTACTATGATATACCATGACAATGCTATAAGTTCAATGCTAATTACTAACTTCTACTAATAATCTAGAATCCCAGACGCGCCGGCATCAAAATCCCGAAACTGGTACCCACGTCCCCACCTCTGCCTGACAGAGACACACACCGTGCCGGTCTCCAGCGAGTGGGAGGGAGATGATATCAGCCAGAATGATATCTGCATACAAGGGAACGATACCAGAAGAAAATCAAACACTCCGCTGCGGACAGAAGAAGTACTGCTCGATAGAGAGTATCAGAGGTCAGTGTGAGAAGTATGTCTTAGAGCCCAAACGTATTGCGGGGTTAGTCGCAGTCAAAATATTTATAAAAAAAAAACAGTTTTTATTCGTACTACGGCCGCCGGTGCCGTCGCAGCTGTCCGCACGCAATCAAGCATCGCGATTTCATTTTTCTTTTTCAAGGTTTTATCTCCAGAACCTGTATAGATACCATTTCAATCTTCATCAAAATCTTTTGCTAATTTTGATAGGAAATAATTTAAAACAACCAATAGGGCTCGAACAAAACGTGAACTTACAGGTTCCTACTGTATGGGTTACAAAAATACATTGCCAGATTATAATATACGTATATACAAAAATATATCCAATAAAGTAGAATATATAATGTATCTAAATAAGATACAAAGTCTGTCTAGAGAGAACATTTTTTATTCAAATATATCTTTTTATCAATGCAATAGGTTCATGAAAGCAGTATGGCCAGAAGCAGCCGAGGCTAGGAACGAAACGCCTCGAAGCACAACGCCTGTGAAAGAAGAAGTTAGAAAGAAGAAGAAAGATGTTGAAGTTGAGAAGGAGATTGAAGCTAAGAAGTCAGCGAAGAAGGTGAAGCAACTAAGCAGCGAGGGTTGGAGCCAGGAATCGGATATAGAAGAAGAAGATATTGAGAAGAGGTATACTTTTATCATTAGCACTGCACCACAGACCGGCCGTGTGGGTTCCTTGGTTCTTGGTTCAATTACGGATTTATGGAAAGAGGGGAGAAATAGACAGTCATGGGGACTGCCGACAGAAGTAAAAACTTAAAAATTGGAATAACTGTAGTCTTGACTAATTTAATATTTATCAATAATCATTAAAAAAATAATCCAAAAAAGCACGCCGCCTGCTCTCGTTTTATAAAAAAAAAAACGAAATAGCAGTAGTCTATTTCTTCTTAGATGTTTAATTAATTTAAGTACTTGTATTACTTTTAAGGCTTTCTATTTGAAGAGATTAATTCGAATTAATATGTAACAATATGAAAACCAGTGGAGTAAAACTAGCTCCATCTATACGATGCGAAGTTTTGTCTCTACCAAAAATCACTCAACGCGGCTAAAAAAGTTCTTACTTCAAATGGTAGAGTAGGATGGGTTGGAGGCCTGCGGCACCTACCTCTTCCAGTCGGCTCATTCGTACAACAAATGTTGTTACTATGGGCTCTCTATCACTGGTAAAATGGTGGTAAATTTTACGACGTACCAGAGTTCAATACAATACAAAACATACAAACCGATGTTACCTCTGACTCGTTAATAATCGATTCTTCCTATTTTAATATATCGATTATCAATCTTCACTTTAATGATTTTCCAAAAGCTTCAATTTTTTATTTAAGTAAATAATTTAAAGCACTGAATGATATTATAATTTGAAGAAAAAAATACTTCCGAATATTAACAAACTTGATGTGCCATTTTGTCCATATCGATACGTTCTGTCACCTAATATTGGTGCCTAAAGTTTTATTTGTTGTTTTATGTTAAAATTTAAAAGTAGAATTCCAAGTTCAAATATCACTTATACTAAGAAGGTAGTTTTGTTTTAATAGGTATATTCAATATTTTCTTAAGCGATGTGGGTACATGATTTTTTAACACGAAGGAACTAGATAGAACGTTTTGCGGAACCGGTTTTAAACAGTCGCATGTGTTTTAACACAATGTTGGTGGACATCCTGTAGTTTAATTCTTTGTGGATAAATTAATTTAGTTCAACAGCGTACAATAACTTTGTTGACGTTTTAATGAGATTGTATTTCATAGAAAGTTCTATAATAAATACGTTTTAGCGGATCAATATCGATCGGTAAGATTTATGTCTTCTGCACAAGATGGCGTCCTATTTGTTACATTAAGAGTTATTCCGAAGTGTACTTCACTGTAATTTAATGATGAAATTAAAAAGTTCGTCATTTTTACAAAATTGTTTTTCATCTATTTTTTCAGTAAGAAAATGAAAATCGAGAAAGAAAAGCTCCGTAAAAGGAAGCGATCGTTGTCCAGCCTTTCATCTGAGAGCGAATCGGACGCGAAGAAAAGAAAGAAAATGCTCAAAAAGAAAGTTGAGTGATGAGTTTTAAACATTTGAGAAGGAGATAATATGATCAATGCATGCAATGCAAACTTAACTTTAGTTTAACACAACTCGTCTTTACGAAAATGGTTAAATATTAAAAAATAAAAAAATCTACATATATAGTAGTAAACCTTTTACAATTTTTATTCCTTTTCACGCAACAAATGTTCACCATTCCGTCTTCTATATTATATCAGCTGGCGCGGCAAACTTCGTTCCGCTTTACAATTAATTTATGTTGTTACCTTATTAGCTGTATTATTTTTAATTTATTTTGTATTCATTGGTACATGGGTTGCATTGAGGTCGATTCCTATCATCGAAGCACCCTGAGATAAACGACATTTTTCGTTTTGCTGTATAGGTCTGGCTGTACACATACTTTTTGTAGTTTCTGTCATTTTATCAGAGATAAGGTTGCATTTCGTATGCATGATGTATGTATGAGAAAACGCATGCAGATGAGACAAAAAAAATCTGTGCAAAATGCCATTCTTGAGTTATGTAAGTCTTGGGTGTAAACCAATAACCAACCAGACTTTGTTTTTTATATATATATATATATAGATACTATTCCTCCATATACATATAAGAGGTCTATTTTTCACTTTCAATAGTCAAGCAATTATTAAAAAATACATTATTTTATTCTATAATTTATTTAACCTATTCGCAGGCTCTTAAGAAAACAAAGTCGAAATCTGCCAAGAAACGTCGTATCGGTAAGAAAATTTTAAGGAAATTAAAAGAAAAGGAGGAGAAGAAGAAGAGAAAGCGAAGTAGAATTGAGAGAATCGACGATTCCGACGACGATGATAGTGGTAAGGCTTAGAGGATTTGTAATTATGTTGGAAAAATTACACTATAAAGTTTGTGCCTTTGTAACTTTTTTAAGTTTGATAACTGATAAGGTATGATCCATTATCATTACGCGATTTTTCGATCCCCCTCGCTCTTTAGTGAGATGTCATGAGATTTTTACTCGACCCTTTCGAGTCCCTCCTCTGTCGCGTGAGAGTTTTTCAAAATGCGTATTAATAGTGTAAATATTAGTTAATCTGTGCTCGATTGCGTTGGATTTATTAAAACATTGCTTGATTCCTTTTATTTAAGACTAGTTAAAACTAGTATTTTAAACTTCTAAGAACGTACTCTAGAATCGCAGTGAGAAAGTCGAACAATAAAACGCCCTTTCTCCCACGTGAGAGTGGGTAGGGTTCGGCTCGACCGCCTCACCCCTGGACACCTCACGTAATTAATGGACGCCTTATGACAGACTCATGAACACATTATCAGCTTAAGCATGTTTTTGTTTTCATTAAGTTTCTATGAACACATTGTAAATATAGTTACATACACTTGATTTCTTTACAAACACTTAAATATACTTTCATTATTCTTGCACAGATAAAAAGAGTAATAAAAAATACAAGAAGAAAAAACAACAGAAACAGAAAAAGAAAAACTTAAAACGCAAGAAGAAGGAAGAATCAAGTAGTAGTTCGTCAACTTCTACTAGCGAGAGCAGTACCGATGAAGCCGAGAAGAGAGCTAAGAAATCTAAAAAGGCAGAAGCTAAGAAGAAGAAAGAGAAGAAACGTAAACGGAAGATATCCACGTCAGACTCCGCACAGAGTGAGGAGTTGTTTGATGTCAACATCCTTAACAATATTAAAACGGAGCGTTTGACGGACGATGAAAAGACCAAGTCTCTTATGGACTTCTCTCCTCGAAGACAGCAGAAACCGAGAGAAATAATAAACGTGAAAGAGTTGCAGAATGATTTCGTTGGTAACAATATACTCGTAAAGAAGGAGTTGATAGAGGATATTCCAAAGGAAACAGAAAACCAGAAGGAACGAATTATTCGCAATGATACGAATGAAGATGGTTCTGTTAAAATCACAGAAGTTATCGACGAAGAGGAAAAAGAACAAATCGAAGAAAAGGTAATAATTTGTGTACTTAAACTTTTTAACAATCTTTTCATGCAGTTTATTTCCTTTAATGCTATGATAAAAAGGAAACAGTACTTATGGTGCATCCAACCAATCTGTGAAGTGGCGAAAATTGGAACTACATCCGCCATATTGAAATGTCAAACGTCTGTCAGTGTCTGCTGGCTGTCAGTTATAACCTATTAAATTACCCAATAAAATACTTTATTAAAGATGAGTTCCCTTCTATTTCAGAGTAAACATTTTTGATTTATGATTTTGCATAGCGAAATATCACTTGTGAAATTCTTAACCTTTATTATAATGTGAATACGGCCTAAATTCTACAAAAATGTCCAAGGGGTAAAGCAGAAGCAAGTAATCTAAGCACTTAGAATTAATTAAGAATTATATAAGAATTATATATAGGATAATTAAGAATTATATATAGGACACGATGACTTGTTTTTCTGTAATAAAATGGATTACTTTTTTAATTTTATATTACAATACTGTTCGAAATTTCTCGATTTTGTGCATATTCAATATGGCAACACTAAAGCGACGGTGGCGACGCCACTCAGTTCGCAGATACGTTGGTCAGATCACTTATTTACTCTGTACTTTCAAATATGATGGACAAACTAGAAAGCTGACCTTTAAGTGATTATTTACGAGTTAACTCCAAAGAAAATTCATTTTCGTCATCTACATTTAATTTAGAGAATTAGAAGAATTTCACTCTATTTTAAATTTATTATAATTATATTTCAATCTTAATTTGATTATAGGAAAATACTGCTTATGAATCGTTCCGAATTACCAATTAATTATACGATTGGATCTGGTTATACAGGGAGAGAGTTTGTAACATCTTTCTGCTATTGTAACGTAAGTTTTTACTTTGCAGGAGACACATGTGCCGGAAATCATTTCCCCAGTTACAACAAAACCTCAGATATCTCCAACAATCTCACAGAGCACGATCCCTCAAAAGATTCCAACAGTCGTACAGTCGGTTCCAACTAATATAGAAGTGATTCCAACTATATCACCTACAATTCCTCAAAGAGCTCCATCCGTACTACAAATATCTGTCCATCAAATAAAACCAGTAATGGACGAGTCCAATATGTCTCTCTGCTCCTCCCAAGAGTCGGTATGCAGCGTGAAGCCGTACGAGAAGGACGACAGTCACCTGCGACCGTCGTCACAGAACTCCAACTACAGTTTCAACGATGTGATCAATGCGAGCCAAAGTGGACTCTACATGAAGCCGATAGAGTCGGTTGTCGAGTGCGAGGATAAGTTCCACGAGACCTACCAACAAGACAACTACGAGATGTACGAACATTTGGCGATGGCTTACCAAAGCGACGTCGCTAGTCTGGTGAGTTTTATCTTTTGTTCGAGTATATATCTTTACAGTGGTAGAGTCCGCAACAACATCTGTTGCACGAATAGGCCGGCTCGACCGGTGAAATCCATCCACGACCTCACAGAAGACAGGCGTTAAGTAGTATTCTGCGTTTCGTCTGATGAGTGAGGTGCTGGAGGCCCAATTTTAGTTCTCTTTCCTTTCCTCCTCCTATCCTATCATAATAACGATGACATGGAAAGGGGAAGAAGATTGGACGGGGAGGGGTTGGATGGGAAAAGGAAATCCTTTTTACTGTTAATCCCCGCCTCTGTCCAAAGTAGGCAACGCATCTGCAACTCATTAGCTTGTTGCAGATGCCTATGGGTAGCGGTCACTTGATATCAGGTGAATCGCTTGCTCGTTTGCCACCTTATTCCATAAAAAAAAAATACTTATATACAATATGTGCACAATATCATGACACTCGTTGGCCCCCGCCTCCCGCCCGTGACAGCGAGCCACGGAGTCATACAATAGTTAGTCTAAGGTTATTTCGTGACATAAGGGTTTGTAAACTATCAGCTCTGCTGTGACGTCATCGGGCTTCGGTATAATATTATTATGGTACAAAAATATGGAGGGAGATATTCCCTGATGCAGTCTTGTCGTCATCATCAACCTGTATCGGTCAACCTGGACATAGGCCTTTTCCAATGCCTTCCACAGCATGCAACAGGTCCTCCGCGCCCCGCACCTGTGACGTCCCGCCGTCCTCACGAGGTCATCGGTCCATCTGGTTGTAGGTACAATATCCGTGGCTTCTTGTATTTAATGCAAAAAATTTATTTATTTAAATAATAATACTTTTTTGTCATTCCAGCAAGCGTCACCACCATCGTTGGGGGGTGAGCAGCGCATAGAGACGGTGGTGCGCGCGCGCAGCTTGGGGGAGATCAAGTGTGACTGGCGCGCCGGCCTGTCGCCCGCGCTGCACCCGCCCGCAGCGAGGCCTTCGCGCTGGGGTCAGTATACAGGCACTATGGGGAAACGTTCGCAACAATACGAACTAGCTTCTGAGTTCTGTTATCGTTTATGCTCATTGTATTCCTAACTCCTTTCGTACAATGTCGATATCTCCCATCTTTATATTTCTTCTGTGCGTGTGTTTTTTTCGATTTTGATGAAATTTCGTCTGTGTTTGAATTTACGCTGCTTAGACTCGCAATTGGACCTGATAGGTGGCGCTTCTATCGGGTTCCAGGAGTTTTTTTTTTATTTTATAACGAAAAACTGTCAACTGAACCCGCTAATAGTAAGCAAGACAACGTATGCTGGGTTCGCTAGTAACTGGTATTTAAATAAACTGTTGTTGAAGGTCTTTCCTTTTTCAAAGGACAACTACGAACCTGTTTCTGGCCAGTTACTTTTGTCCTGTATATGATTAATGTTTAAAGGGATGGCGGTCATTTTTATATTTTTTTATGGAAGAAAAAATCAAGAGACAACACTTCAAATGCTCGAACATATCCTTGACACACTTTAGAAAAGTTGATAATTCTATTGATACGATAACATAATATACTGTATGTTGAACGATGACAAATAAACTATAAATTAGTTACATCCCGCGAGGATGTAATGAAGTATTCATGTTTCATAATTAATAACAGGTTTAAAACCAGGAGATGTGAACATTGTACTAACCGGCGGGGGCGAGGGCGCGGCGCAAGCCGCAGCGCCGATACAGCAGCAGCAGCAGCAGCAGCAGCAACAACAACTCAGGATAACTCCGCTACCATCGCCGCAGCCTGTCTACAAAATACAGAGCCTCGCCAATCGTACAGACACGGCTAGCGGAATAAATAATGGGTCAGTCTAAATATATTCTTATGCGAGTGTTTTGTCTGTCTGAATGAGACGAGACATTGCTTTTCTAAGAATATGACAAATGTTGTCTGAAAACATCGAACGAACACACTTGGTTGTGTGGAACCAAGTGTGGTTGTAAATTTTCTTACCTCGATTGGGCTTTTTGAGTGAGTGTGGTATGTCGACAGCGAATAACTTCGAGTGCGGACTTAGTCAGTGCAGCGTGTAGTGAGATCTAGAGCAATAGTAGTGGTCGTAGAATCAGAACAAGGGTAGATCGATACGGCTACCTATAACATTTTTCACACCTACCGCATCATTTCAGTTAACCCGTGACCATGACGCATGCAACTGCGTCGAAATATAAATAATAATAAAAAGTCCACGAAAGTTTGACGGTTTTGCGAGTATATATATGTTACTCGCAAAACCGTCAAACTTTCGTGGATTTTACTAACAAAGTTCATAAGAAACGGGATTCTTACCACGATTGGGCTTTTTGAGCTTCCGATATTTCGACGCAGTTGCATGCGTCATGGTCACGGGATAACTCAAAAAACCCAATCGCTGTAAGAATCCCGTTTCTTACCTCCCGAACTTTATGTTAGTAAAAACCAGGAAAGTTTAAAAATATATAACAAGTAATAGTTAATTTAAGAAACCAACGAAACCGACTGATTGTGCATCTATGATACGTGAAGAATACGAATCAAATGGCATCTCGATTTTCAAAATCTATCACAACGTTTAGGCTACAGGAGGTCACAATGAAACGGTGATAAATATATACACACGTATAAGCACACAAACATACCTAGGAAACCTTTACCCTCCTGTCAGTAGGGTTAAAATTAAGATCAGGGCCGGTAAAGGAAAGAGCGTATTCTTTCCACAATGACCAACAACCCACCTGATTACGATCGCTTTCCTCTGCCTTGTTCAGGGAAGAAGAAGGCAAACAAACAGTTAATTATCAACCAAATGTTATTTGACATGAACAGATTACCATAGATGGCCCCAAAAATTGTACATTTGAAGCTCGTTGTCAGTTAATTTCCTTGCTTTGCAGAAAGGATAGAAGTCATTCGTTAAATTAAGCAAAGAACCCGCCCTGGTTTGGAAAGTGAACTCACCTGGAGAGTCAAATCATCATTAGGATCGGCCTTTGATTATCTTTTGTTGGTGATAGGCCTGGAGCTAGGATCGCCACAAAAACTGGTCCGTAGTCGCCGTCATCAATTGGGAGTGCAACCTCGATCTGAGCATCAAATTTTGACCAACTTTTCTTGACTCGACTTGACCCTTCTTCAATTACGCTTCAGTATTCCTTGACGTGTTGACCATATCATCGTCATAGCTGGCGGTGCGTATTAAACATCAAGAGACAAGCCTGCGCGTTTAATCTTGAACTAAACACAAAGAAAAGTTAACTGCATTTTGTTTATTATATGTCGGTGGAACTGCGTTTTGAACAAAGTAATGCCGGTGTTAATTTCTAATATCTGTGTTGTAGTC
>DWTW01001093.1:0-13562 GCA_018246275.1 Papilio slateri | reverse complement strand
TAACTATACAAAGATAACGCTCATTGTTGTTTGATAAAATTATAAATGTAATATAAACAAGTTGATACATTATGACATGGCTGGTAAAAAAATCAAGAATTAAGCGGACCTTATCGACTATGTTGAATGGAATCATCGGTGGAAACATTCTTTTATTTCGTTTTTGCATAATCATCATCAATTGTTTAATTGGAATTGTATGAAATAGGGCAATTTATTTGAAGAAACTTATTAAAAATTAAAGGTAATTTATTTGGATAAAATTATTTTTGAACAGTATTACTGTCCTTAGAGTGTGAACTAATTAAACTGGTTATTCTAATACGATACGGGCAAACGAACACCTGGTCGCCTAATGATCACCGATACAAAGAAACAATGTATGAATGGACAAGTTCCATCAGTACAGCATCCGTTGCCATCGTATTTATTGTGGACTTAGATGGGTGGTACGGATCACAGACACCAAGTGAGCCACGTGCTCGTTTACATTCTTCTACAACAACAAAAATTTATCCAGACACTCCTATTGAATTTTTAAGACAAGTTATAATTGTGCGTAACGGCGTCTAATTAAATATATAGCATCTGTAGAATAATTTTAATTATTGTCTTTAGTATCCAAGTAAAATACTACATACAGGATCGATCTGACTCTGTCCATGAGCGTCCGTTTCACCTCTCTACTCACCCCTTCCATGACACATATCACAACAAGCACACCGCAATACACATCACGATGACACTATTGTAAATTCTCGAAACATCGTTACCACTAGTATGAACTGTTTTCAATTTGTATAAATTAGTAATTTATTCTAAAAAACAAAACTTTCTCGTTTAATTTAAAATGATTACAAATAGAAAAGTGAACGAATTCCATGATTACAACATGTAGTGCGGGCAATATTCGTACAAGGCACGTAAATTCGACAAAGTGTTCGGTCTTAGCCACAGGTGTGCGCAGAGGTCGGGGTCGCACGCGCGCGGCCCCTGCCACCCGTACGCGCGCCGAGGTCAAAAGCCGCCCAACCTCCTCCCCGCCGTCTTCCCCTCCTCCCCTATACCCTCGTTTTGATTTCCCTCAGTGGTCGCCGCGCAAGTGCCATCGCCCGAACAGTTATTATGCAGTCCTTCGACGCGGCCATCTTCGTTCCCAAACTTTTCTTTAGTGACGTAAACGTCCGGCCCGTCGTGCTCGGTGCACGGCTTTACCGTTTCCTCGCCGGACAGCGACAGCTCGAACTGCGCCACCAGCTGGCTTAGCACATTCTTCAGATGATCGAAAGTCTGGGTTTGGGGCGGCGCGCCCGGCGCTTCCAGCACCGCCTCGCACATGCCCTCCGCGCAGCTCTCGAACCGCTTCAGCGACTCCAGCTCCCCCACCGACACCTCCACCTCGGACTCGGCCTCCATTCGTTTGAGCAAGTATTGAGCCTCTTGCGAAAAGAGGAAAACGCTAGGAATTTGGACGTCATCGATCCCATCTCCGGACATGGCGAAGAGTGCGGTTGTGTCGTGCGAGGTGCCGTCGACGTTGTCGAGTATAATCGCGACGCGCGCGCCGGCGGCCTGTAGGTGGCGCGCCTTGTGAACGAACGTGCACCGACCGCGGCGCGCCACGCCGATCTTGGCCGCCAGCAGGTGAGCGTTGGTGGGCGGCGAGCAGGCGTCTATGGGCTCAGCGAGTACGAGTGTGCCGCGCATCCGCTCGCCGCCTGTCAGCTGGCGGCCGAAGTGCGCAGGCCCGGCAGCCAGCACGCGCTCGCCCACCTCTACGCCGGCAGCCACCACGCCATTCTCCGTGTCGCTTAGCGTGTTCCATTTGGACATCTCGCGCATGAACGTCAGTCCCTCCGACGCCTCCTTCGATGACTTCGCCTGAAATTTTTATAACATTCAATATATTTGTATGAATAAAAAATACTATTTCAAGAATACTTTAGTAGTATTAGTAAGTGAGCTATAAGCGGAATATGGTGATGGGGCGTTCGGTCGTACCGTGGCGACCGTGTAGAGTAGCTGCACGCGTCCGTCGGGCAACGTGAGCACCGAGATGCCCATGTCGGCGAGCGCGAGCAGCTGGCGCGGGTCGGTGAGAGGGCGCGGGCGCGCCGGTGGCCGGCCCGCGCTGCCCAGCAGCGTGCGCAGCGGCCGCCGCACGCTCGACGCCACCAGCGACCACGTGCTCGGGCACGTCCTGCACACCACATACATGTTACACACATAGTCGATGCGGTCTATACAACATCATCGACCGGCTTAACCATATCATTATATAAAAAACTTACTCCCTACATAATTTGCACTCACTTTCTATATTTATCGTCATCTTCATCATCAATGTTCAAGTTCAAGGAGGAGTTGAGGCCGTCGGTGGCGAGCGCGAGCGGCAGGAAGTGCGCCTCGGTGGTGAGCACGTAGTCCTCGAGGTGCACGGGAAGGTCGCGATCGTCGCCGAACAACATGTACAGGTACTTGAAGGTCTCGGCGAGCACGAAGGAGTCCATGCGGTCCTCGTGCGCGCGCGTGCGCACGTCATTGACGGCCGCGTAGCCGCACGGCACGCGCGTGTGCTGCTGCAGCGCGCGCAGTACGCTCTTGCCCACGTGCAGGTAGTGGTCGTCGCCCGTCGCGCGATGCAGGAAGTAAGTTGACTCAAGGAACTCAGGCCGAAGGGGGTGTTGTCCCCAATGGACCTAACATACGAGCTCTACTTAATGAAAACTTAAAAAAGTACATTTTATAAGCCCATTATTTTAAATGATACGATCGTGTTCACTAACACGTCTATCATCTTAAATCATAAAAAAATCGATTATTATTTTTATATTGGGCCAGTGTGGCGGAGGCTAACTCGCTCAGCGCTCAAACTGTTCCATTTTAAGCATAATCAAGTTAAACTGATATGCTTGCAGGTCAATTTGAGTGATACCGTTTCGAAGGTGACACTTAGCTGATGATTTCCTTCATACGAATTCTTCTAATAATATACTCTTGTAGTAAAAGATTTACTTTTAAATGACTCTACACCATTCAATGTGACCGATGACAAAAGTTTGCAAATTGGACATTTTCCCAACACACCATTGGTTCAACTAATACTTGATGTGTTTTTTACATTTTTAAATAGTATAATTGCGAGGTAATCGATACACATGAGACTTTCGACTATCGCCCCTGTCGGCTTCAACTAGAGTGAGATACACAGTTTGTTTACATGAGTAAACAAACTGCGTATCCGACTCGTATATCCCTGTATCCCCCCTAAGTGTGTTGTTACCTGCAGGTCGGAGGTGAACGCCTCCGGGATGAAGGTGTGGCGCTGCATGACCTGGTATAGCATCTCGTGCGTCTCGACCGCGGGCCGGACGTCCCCGAGCAGCACCTGCAGCCCCGGCCAGAACGCCAGCAGAGCATCCATAAAGTTGCGCGACTGCAGGTGCGGCCTGGATAAAAACACACAATTTAATATATATATATTTACTATGCAGTCTTGCTGTTTATCTCTTACGATGTTCAAACGCAATCTTTGATATTGAGTCAAGTGATAATTAGCACACTTATATACATATCAAAATATGAAAAACGTTAACAAGGACAAATAACTAAAAAAAAACGACGTCCATCGGAAAAATAATAACTCCACAAATCGTCGAATTAATTCGTTCTTCCAATAAGTGAACGACATAGTTTGTATATATCTTTCAATTCATTCCACAGAGCTGGGATAGCTAGGATTCAATAGTTTTAAAGAATGGAGACAAGCCGACAAACATCCGATTGACAGAAGTTGTTCAACAAAATTCCCAAGTAAATATATTCAAGAAGACCGGAAGCGACACCTTTAGTTGCAGATGAAGGGTTCAAGTTGGTCTCAATCTGTGACCACAATTGAGACAATAACATACCTGTGCATATGCACGGCGAGCATGACGGGGGGCCGGCTGATGTATTTCATGACGGCGTTGTAGTGGCGGGTAAATCGCGCCAGGTATTTCTCGTCGCCGAGTAGGATATACGCCTTGAGGCAGTACTCGTAATACGAGTCGATGCCGGCGCCTACGCCGGAGTCCTTACGTACCCAGTCACCCGAGTGGATGTTGATAACGGTGCCCATCAGGTCGGACGTCCTGCGTAATTTGTACACAAATCATGAATCGAAACAAATTAGATTTGAAAATCATTCTTCAACAGTGGTAGACCTAGCAGTGTCATCCATTGCTTTGTAGATCGTGAAATAAAGTTATTTTCATACATCTGCGTTTCGTGCAAAGAGTAAAGTATCATACTACTGTTCTATAAGCAACCTTAATAAAAAAATAGCAACTACGAAGGTTGGGAGCACATTCCCAGCGGAGCTACCTGTGCCTGATCATCCAGAGGCGGTCCATGGCCCGGTGCGCCTTCTGCTCGAAGACCGGATCGCCGGTGAGGCGGGAGAGCGCCGCCATCTCCAGGATCATGGTGCCCGCGCACGCCGTGCATGTCTCCCGGGACTCCGACAAGCCCCGTAGACCGTGACGGAGGTTTACCTGAACAATGTACGTACGCATAAACACTTTGCTCAGCTTCTAAGGTCATTTTTTATTTTACGATTTTATCAACAAAAAATGGGTTGAAACTAATTTTAATTGGAATCGTATTTCGAATCGTCCCCTAGTAGAACAGAAGACGTGAGAATTAAGGACAGACGTAGTGTATTAGCATAAGATAGAACTTAAAAATAGTTTAATCTTCAATATTCGTACCTGTGTTTACTACAATTCAAATTATGTGAATCAATGAGGACCTCGCGCAAACACTGATTACATATATGTCTGCAGAGATATACATGGTATAAGATTCTTGACTGAAAACTGTGCCAACGCGAGCCGGCAATATAACTATATGTTATATAGTGACACATAGTATTTCGGTGGTTAATGTATTGGTGGGAATGAGATGAATGTAAAGCTTGAAGTTTAGTGTTAGTGGTGCATTTATAACAGCTGACGTAATTTGATTATCATCTTGAACATATTTTCGTTTTTAATCAGTATGAGCTGTACGATGCATTAACTCGGCCAGTACACAAGTTTTTAACGCATCTAAATTCTTTCGCGTTTTGAGAAACAAACAGGTGAGCAGTGTAAGTTATATACCGTACGATCTTGGATAAATTAATCATAATTGGAATTATTTTGGTCTTGTTTCATAAAATCTGTAGTAGTTAAATAATGATTTTCTGTATATATGAAAGTACACCTTCCGTAAAGATCATCATCACTTAACATAAGGTCCAACTGTCGTAATGGTTTCGTATTGGCGCATTACAGTCATATCTATACGACACGATTGGTTGGGAAAATGTGAGATCAACAATTCCTAAACTGCGACATGATTATGTTAGCAGTCAGGGGTCTGGTGACTTGTTGCTCGTTTGGTTCTTCATCCTATAGCTAGGTTCTACTGACCCGTCCGTGCGGTATGCCGGTGGAGGTGTTGAAGGCTGGCAGCAGTCGCCGACCCAGGTCCTCAGCAAGCGCCAGCAGCTGGCCGTCGTACCAGCGCAGTACCGGCACCTCGCCGCGCAGCGCCGTCGCCAGCACGTGCGCGGATAGCAAACCCCTAAGCAAACGCAATATTACCTAGAGTAGACTGCAAAGTGTCACACATGCCAAGCTCAATTGGAGAAGTAAACCAAATTGACAGGTTATATATATGAAATAGAAGTAAATTACAGTAGTCCAGTAAATAAAACAACGAAAGTCCATTCCATTCCATCCCATCTTTCTTTCAAACCAGTTGTGGACAGAATTAGATTTGTGTGCCCATGCAATGCTTTTATGCATGTCTTAAAATAATCGAATTAAACAATAAGAATATATTTGTTAAAGGTTATTTGTGTATCGAGAAAGAGAAAATTTCAATCAATATTCTTTAGGTTATTTTATGCTAAGTTATATGTAAGAAAGAAATAGGTGACTAACCCGAGCATCCGTATGTTGGTCTCGAAGACGGAGACGATGATGTCGTGATCGAAGCTGACGTCGTTCAGCACTAGTCGCACGGCGCGGCTGAACTCTGAGAAGTCTCCCATCACCACCAAAGTGTCCAGGCTATCCACTAACGTCAGCGAGAAACTTTACGGAAAAATAAAAAATAAACATTTGTTCGCAACTTTTATATAAATTGTTCAAAACTGCCAGGCGAAGGACTACTAAAATTATTGATACATAATTATTTTCAATTATATAATTGTTTAAAGACGAATATTAAATATATTTTTAACATAAAGTTCATAAGAAACGGGATTCTTACCACGATTAGGCATGCGTCATGGTCACGGATTACGTAGTAAAAACCACGAAAGTTAAAAAAAAATATATTTATTTGACTGTAAATTTGTAATTTTCTTTTGTTAAGAGATTTATGATTTCGATATCTATAGAAAATGGACTGACTGATCTAACACTGCACAGCCGAAACTACCGGAACCGGACATAGGAACGTGAAGTTTTATTCCATAGATCCTTTAAGTAGGCAAGCACTACGAAACGATTTTTGGAAATTAATACCGTTATAAAGCGAATAAAGTTGCGGGCAAAAGTTAGTTGTATTATAAAATAGGCAGATTTCACTTTTTATAAGTTTATTTTTATTGACAAATTAGAACAATATTAAATTATAAGCATGTTTATACATCCAATCCAGAAAAATTCGTTCTGCCTTAGAATTAGAAACGTTTTTCATCGCGTTTTCTCATACATTTTCGCTCTAATACATTTAAACTCTCTAAAAGCAGAGAGCTAAAATGTATGAGAATACGCTTTTTCTTTTTTTCGTAAACTTTTATTAGTTATTCTGCTATACTGGGTGGACACAAATCCAATATAAAATCAGTTATATATGGTGTAACTTGTTAGTTACGACTTTGTTTTATATATGTAGATATTTTTTTTATAATCTTTATACTTTTATCACATTTTGGAATGACCAGACAGAAATAAATTACGTGTTTAGTACTGTGTTGGCTACACACCTTTATATGTAGTTCAATGTAGTCATTGTAGTTACATAATGTTAATGATTATCAACTTACTTCCCGAGAACATCGTCCATGTCGCCGCGGCTGGGCGTCACCCCTCGCCATCGACCTTTGCAGCTCAGCGGCATCAGTTCGTCCGCTGGGTAAGCGTTGTCCATATAAGCATCGTAAGCGTGATAGAACATTCGCCTCGACTCCTCCCTGAGGAAAACGCATTTACGATATCAATCTGTAATCAATCTAACATATAAATTATCATAACATAATTACGCCTGAGTCATATTTTAAAATATTTATAGACTTGTATATAAAAGAAAAATTGTCTGATAGCCTGAGATGACGAATCAGTTGGAAAAATAAAATAAAATAATGGTATTAAGTTATTTACACAGATATGTTTCTTTTTTGCAAACGAGCAAGTAGTATTAAGTGACCGTAGGCATCTGCAAAAAGGAAATAAGTTGCAGATGCGTTGCCTAGCTTTAATGGACCGATGAGGGCATAAAAAGAAAAAAGCTATTTCCTTTTCCTATCCATTCGTTCCTCCGTAAAATCCTCTTCCTCTTCCCATCCTTTCGTTATTAGAAAAGGACGGAAAGAGGAAAAGGACTATAATTAGACCTCCAGCACCTCAGTCGTCAGACGATTCGGAGAAATACTTTTACTTCAGTCCTGTCTTCTGAGAGGTCGTGGAATTTCAGCGGTCGAGCCGCCCCCTTCGTGCCACTGCGTAATTTAAATGAAAATATGATAGCTACTAAATACAAAATCAACTAACTTAGCAGAAAGGCACTCGACCGATTTCAATAAAATATAGTGGAAATGATACAAAACAGTGATTTCTCCTTTTCCAGGAATGTGTGGCATCGAAGAAAAGCTACACGTATCAACAGCTACAGAAGCACATGGCGGTTTTCGCCACATCGCTGCGGAAGAAACTGGATTTAAATCCAGGCGACGTGGTAGCGGCGATGTTACCGAATTGCCCACAATTTCCAGTCGTTGCGTTTGGCACTTTGCAAGCAGGATGTGTTGTTACTCCGATCAACCCTATTTACAAAGAACGTAAGTTTTCTCATGATCTATCTAATTATAATACCACTGTTAAATAATATGAATTACTACGACCAAGTAGAAATATTTCTGCGTTTGAGTGAGATGCCGGAGGCCTTATCCTAGTTCTTTTCCCTTTCCTATCCTTTTGTTATAAGGAAAAGATGAGAAGGGGAAGAGGATATGACGGAGGATGGGATGGACAGGAAAATATTTTTTTTCTGTTTATTCCCTTCTCTGATAATTAAAAGGTAGGCAACGCGTCTGTAACTCATTAGCTTGTTGCAGATGCCTATGGGTAGCGTTTAGTTAATATCGGGTGAAACACTTGCTCGTTTACCACCTTCTGCTTGAAAATAATAAAAATATGTTAGAACAACGTTACTATGAAGTAGTTTTAGAATTTTCTATTGCACTTCTTAAATTATTGTTTTCTTTTTATTCTTTCTGCGTTAGACAAAATTATTCAGAAATAACCACGGTAGAGAGAATAAAAATATGATAGATTGTTTTTATTTGCCAAGATTCCTAAAATTAGTACTAGTGTTCTCACAGTTATCAACGTTCAAGGTTTATGCATTTAAATAAGGTCATGTATAATTGAGTGTATTTTTAAATTTGCATTAATTGTGATGAAGCTATGACAGTGGTAGCAAAATAAACGTTGCTCGATATAATCTGAAACAAGTGCAAAAACAACTAAATATATGGCACAACAACATTTTATCAGTAGAAAGCTGTTTGTTAAAAGGTCACAGAACCGATGTGTATAGGTAGATTTTAAGAATCCTGGATGACTGCTCAATTTAGAGTTGTTCGGTCGTAAAACCAATAAATCTTCTAATTCCGTGACGAAGAACAAAAGTAACAGTGCTAACAAACTTTCCTCCTTATGCTTTCAGTTGAAGTTACCCATCAAGTATCAACGACTGGGCCAAAAGTTTTCATCACCATACCACAATGCTATGACACAGTCTTGAAAGGTCTTCAAAATGCCAAGATAAATGCTAAAATTGTTGTCATTGATAATCCAGCAGCGCCTATACCAGAAGGTGCGATACGTTATTCAGAATTAACGGAGTCTGGGGAAGCGGATTACGGCCTTTTAGATAAAGTTGAAAAGAAAAAGGATGACGTAGCTTTTATACCGTTCTCAAGTGGAACTACCGGCTTGCCCAAAGGCGTTGAGATTACTCACGGAAATCTTTTAGCTGCTATTGAAATTATGCAAAATAAAAGGAACTGTTATCCCATGCTTACTCAAGGTAATTTAGTTTATTTACATAGCTTTTTGTAATAAATTTTATACCGCTTTATGAATTGATTTTAAAATTTCCCCATTGCTTATATTTTAGTAATAATTAATGAAGAAGTAATAGATTAGATGGCGTAAGAGATTTTTTTCTTCCTGGTCTTTTCCCACTTTATGTGGGGTCGGCATAGTACGAAGTCCATACTGTAATAGGTTTTGTATATTTTTTTTACGACCGGCCACCTGCCTGACCCTCCTCGGGCCTATGAAATACTAGAAGATTATCGAAATAATTTACTAATATTTCATTTAACCAAGTCCAACCAATATGTATAATAATATACTAATCAAATTATTCAAACAAATAACAAAGTCAGAATAGACGAGAGCTGGGATATTCTGTCTGCAAAAAAAAAGTTAATTAATCTTCGTCATTCTTATTATTATTTAAGACTATATGTACTATCTGTTTCAAAAAAGACGATGACTATAGTACCTCAATCTCTTTTTCAAATTTTACAAGATTTTGGTTTTTGTCATAATCAGTACGATAGGCCACACAAATACTATTGCATTATTTACAGCTATAAAGATAAATGCTATAGATTCAACTATTAAAGTCACCGCTGTGGTTTGTATTCAATACATAATTGATTTACTTTTCAGGTGATTTCCAGGACATCGTGCCATGTATTCTACCATTTTTCCACATTTACGGTTTAGTGGTCGCCCTAATAGGACACTTGGCGAAAGGGTGCAAGCTGATATCTCTACCAAAGTTCTCAGCGAGCCTGTACCTCGATGTGCTAAATAAACAAAAACCAACATTACTCTACGTCGTGCCACCAATCGGTATGTATCAATGTTTTTTTTACGGAATAAATATATAGGTAGCAAATTATTTATTTTATCAGCAGAACTACAGGCGTGATTCTTATATTGACGGGTTGGAAATCTCGGAGAAAAGCCTTTAGAAACGAAATCAAATGCTAAATATTTTTTATAGCAGGAGACAAACGGGCAAGCTGCTATCCATCCATCACCAGTGACCACTGCTATCCTTAACATCAATGCTATCATTAACATGTAAAATAACTAGGAAAATTAAAAATTCGTTGTCAGCATTTGAGATGGAAGAAGTTAGGTAGATAAGAAAAAGCAAAGGTGGAGGGTAGTGAGAGGAAATTAGGATCTTGGTCTTCTCCATGCCGGTAATTTGTGATGTCCAATTTGGTCCTTCCCAACTTCATTCAGATGACCTTTTGGTGCTGTGTGGTTCTTCTTTGGAATATGTAAATTTAAATGTCGTACATTGTTAATTTTAATCTCTTAAATTTATATTTAGTTAACTTTTACAGCGATCCTACTTGGCAAGCATCCGGATGTAAAGGCGGGACATTTTGAAAGAGTGAGAAATGTTATTTGCGGGGCAGCGCCGTTAGCCGATTCAGATGTTCACGCCATTTTAGAGAAAAGCAAAGTAAGTATTATATTGCATTATGTTTTCTGTTAATAAGAAATTTTATTTAAGTTACTGAACTTATAAATCATTATTTCCCTGTTATCACTTTATGTAAGATCGGTACATGTTTTCACCTGCTAAATCGTTATATTATCCGTCGTGTCAGTAGTTTTTTCTTAGTTCATTTTTCCTTAGGCCTTCGCTTATAATATTCCTTTACATTAATATCTACGAAACTCCTTGCCACATGCCATCCTTCCCCAGCCCAGCATAGTTATCTTTTGCTCCTTAATTACTGAATTTATTAAAATACACTGAAAATAGATCGATAATGGGAAGGGTATTTTATAACTGTTTGTACAATAATGGCCGATGAAGCTGATGATGGGCAAACGATGTGGCTTAGGTTACCGGAACCCACGAGACGTGCAATGTTCTGATATTGACGGCAATCCCTATGGTATGCCTACCGTCAGTAGTTACTAATGACGAAAGGTTACTTCTTCAAAAGTTTTCTGTTAATTTACCGTGGTAAATGTTGGTCGTGGTACTCCTTCACTGCGGTGGTGACCAACCATAACTTGACAACAGTTATGTCGATATATTTTGACCGCTATGTATATGTCAACAATTAAACAAACATTCCATTCTATTTCTCAAGGTGAAAAGTACAAAAGATTAAAATTGACTTCCTTTCGCTTGAGACATAAAGCTAAACATATGTTTTAATGTACAATAATAAATAGTAATTACTTTATTGTTATAAATTCGCCATATCATTGACTAACATTTATATGCATGCTTGTATTAATTCCTAATGATATCAAAAAATGTCAGTAAGATTTCTAATTAATAATTATTACGCCATCTGTTGAGCTCCTGGGAAATTACTTAACTATAGAGAGCCGTCAACGTAATAATCTTTTCTTGGATAAATGGCGATAAATATTTATTCGGTAGTATGGGTACGTTCTCTTATATGTCTTTGTTAGACACGGTGTCTAAATCATATAAATTCATGAACTTGTCAAAATTGCTAAAAGTGATTTTTTTAATCTTTTCTATTCTATATAATTAGGTACATAATTCAGTATGGTGTCGCATATTAACTGAAACTGATAGTATTTAATATAGTAATTAATATATAATATATCATTTCAGCGCAAATTAGAATTTAACCAAGGCTTTGGTGCGACGGAGACGACTTCATTGGCGTCAACAACACTGATGGATTCGACGATCCTGGATTACTCAGCTTCCGGCGTACCCATGGCCAGTGTTTCGATGAAATTCGTGGACCCACTCACCGGAAATCCTGTTCCTATTGGAGAGGTAAGAAATATTTTATATTTTTAAAGAAACATATATACAATTTCAATATGCTGTAATATTGGTATAATATCTTTATGAAAGAAAGGAGCAACGGAGTTAGCGATTATTACTGATCACATCATGATGTACCAGTAAAACCCGTACCTTTAAACAAATTAAACGACAAAAGATTTGCTGTTGCGTCGCCAGGACATGGAGATGAGAAAGATATTAATTCCCCGGATACCTAAGCTAATCTTTTTGTTAGTTTGCTATGTAGTAAAATAGTCTGTTTATGGAAGAAGGTAGCAAACGCGCAAGCGGTTCACCTGATGTTAAGTGACCGCTATCCAGGCATCGGCAACAAGCGAACTTTTAACCTACAGAAGAGGGGATAGACAAGAAAAAAGGATATTTCTTACTTATATTAACCCCCTCTCCATCCAATTCTCTTCCCCTTTGTATCCCGTTCTTATAAGGAAAGGATGGGAAGGGGAAAAGGACTGCAATTGGGCCTCGGACACCTCACTCATCAGATGAAACGAAGATATAAATCTATTTTTAATTTGTAGCCCGGGGAACTATACGTTAAGAGCCCAACCATAATGAAAGGCTATCACAAGAACGAGAAAGCAACTAAAGACTCCATAACTGACGATGGGTACTTTAAAACTGGCGATTTAGGATATTACACACCAGAAGCTGGTCTCTTTATAACTGACAGAATAAAGGAACTTATAAAGGTATTTTTTTTAAATGTGATCACTACTTTATTCATTTACATTTGAAGGTGAGCTTGCATCAACTTCACTTTAGAATAATACTTCAAAATAGAATTTGAAGATACTTTTTGGCACATCTGATAAGACCAACTGATAACAGGCGAGGCGAATTCTAAAGATGGTATACCTCCACCATCGTATACAAAATACGTAGATTCTTTTAAATAATAATCCATTACCAAATATAATTCAAATATAAGAAACATAATTAAACATTTTTGGTGTGTAGTCATAGGAGTCATTAGGATGCAAAACTTTTGAGTGTAGTTGGCAACATTAATGGTAATTAAATATTTCAGGTTAAAGGAATGCAAGTTGCCCCTGCAGAATTGGAGAGTATACTTCGTTCCCATCCATCAGTACAAGACGCAGCTGTTATAGGAATCCCCCACGAAATTTACGGCGAAGTTCCGAAAGCTTTCGTTATACGCAAAAACGGGCAAGAAGCTTCGGCGGAGGAGCTTCAAAGTTTCGTCGCTGACCGAGTAGCGGTATACAAAAAGATAGAAGAAGTCGCGTTCGTAGATGACATACCGAAAACATCAACGGGGAAAATATTGAGGAAAGACTTGAAGAAAATGTACGCCAAACATTTTTGTTGTGATTTAAGGCTGTGATGTTAAATATTTTTTTAGAATTACAAAATATATAATATAAAAAATAATATATATA
>DWTW01001092.1:0-13563 GCA_018246275.1 Papilio slateri | reverse complement strand
AAAAATCAATATTTTTTGGTCAATATAAATAGTTTAAATCAGAGCTACAGTATAAGCTTTGCGTAAGTTTTAGACTGAGCCAGCCATCTGTTACGTCAAGTACCGGCGACCCTGAAATTATACGTGAATCGTGAATTAAGTCATATGGATCAATTTTACAAAAAATCAATATTTTTTGGTTAATATAAATAGTTTAAATCAGAGCTACAGTATAAGCTTTGCGAAAGTTTTAGACTGAGCCAGCCATCTGTTACGTCAAGTACCGGCGACCCTGAAATTATACGTTACCACTTTCCCGTTTAGGTACTGGTCTAGAAACATTAATGGTTCCGTACGTCGCTGATGCTGTAATAATATTATCCGGTTCTTATATCCCCGCTATAATTATTTCTTATATGTGAATTTGTAGTAATCAATATTACAAATTATGTAGCTTTTTAAATAATTTTGTTATTTCTAAATTTCATTTAAATAAATATCACCTTTTTTTATAAATTTGAATTTTGTAAATTAGAATATCAAGCCCAGTTATTGTTTTTTTTTCCGAAATATTTGTTATAAGATATGGTATGCACGATCTGAGAGTTATGGTTCGAATCCTATCGTATTCAATCAACTGTTATTTGAAAATCAAGCAGATGATAAAAAAAACTCTCAAATGGACCGAAAGTAGTGCATTTAGATCTTTCTCCGAAGCCACCTTTTGAAGATCTGTCTCTCGGCTTTCCACCGGAACACGGTGAAAGACGAGACGAGACATATGACTGAGAATGCCTCTACCATCGGACCTGGTTAAAATTCAAATTTTAAAAATATTTCAATCTCTTTTATATTTATTTCATTCCCGTGTTTCAGATGGCTGAATGGTGATGCGGAGTGGCTGGATAGACCGCCAAGCAGCGCGCGAAAGACGACGCCGGAGAATGGAAACTGGCGATCCAACAGTACCCTGGGTTGGCAGGAGAACCCTCGGGAGACCAGACGGGAGCCCCGCAGATCGGAGAGCAGCGCCGAAGCCAGCTCCGGTCTCACGTGGCTGCAACGGCAGCAGCAGAAACTAAGAGAAAGAAAGGAGGCAAGGGAAAGAGTCGCTCGACTACCGCTCGAGTGGGATACTTCATCTTCCCGAAATGTGCGCCGCTCAGCTAGTCATCGGTGATTATAATAATTTTATGATCAAAATTGTTAATAAGACGATAAGCGTTTGATATGATAGAATACGTTTTTCTTAAGTTAAAGATCAAAGGGAAAATCTTGAATTAGCCTCTAATACCAAAGCAGGTAGACATTCTAGGCAAGGGCCATTACGAGCCAACGTAGGAGATCTGGCAGTCCTCTGACGTCGCACTCGTGTTGGGCCACCGATACAATTTAAATGCGTGTACAGTTACCTGTTCCCATCAGGACGTAGCATGACGTAAATTTAAGGATTATTGTTTAACTATGCTACGTCTGATGACTTAATGACACAACGTGGTTGTTTACAATCGTTATCTAAAGTTAGAATACTTTAGAACATTCCCGGTCCACGTATCGGACTGACGTGTCTTCCGGGGCATTTATAAAAAAAATATTTTTTTGTGTTTGGTATAAAAACAAGGTGGCATATCGTCGAGCACTTACTTATTTATTTTTTAGAGCCAAGTATAAAAATATCGGCGTCCAAGGCCGGAAACTCAAATCCCAAAGTAGACTGACGTGGAGAAATTTACTAAATAAGACTCAGGACCATCCGCGGCTGTAGAGCCGATGATGATGGTAAAATGAGCTGCTATATAGTCATACTTATTTAAATATTTGTGTCTTTCAGCGTGGACGGCTACACGAGCGACACGACCGCGTTCGCCGACGACGACGACGACTTCGCAGTGCCACTCCACGTCAACACGCGCGCCGCGCCGCGCACCGCGCCGCGCACCGACAGCGTCAGCCCGCAGGCTCCGGACAGGTATTGGCGGTTTCAATATAATTTATATGTTAGGTAACCGTTTTATTTTACCGTTTTTTTCAAAGCGAATGCTTTAGTTGTTTGTTATTAAGCTTTTCTGTGAATCCTTAGTAAGTACATACATTGCAAAGAGACTGTAAACACGACTTATTCGATATAATTACCCTACCACTTAAGTATAATTAATGAGTGCAAAGGGGCCACTTGAAAACCAGCGCCGGGGTGGTTTGGGTCGTCCCTGGAAAAGCTGAGCTGGCTACCTTTTGCTACATTTTCTTTGTTGATTGATTATTGTTGTAATTAATAAGTTGTTATATTTTGTGGCAATAAATAGTTTCTATCCTATTCCATTCTTTGATGGTCTTATAAGGAAGAACCACGACCCACAAACTTTCTGTTTCGTTTGCGATGGCATTTTACATGTTTTATATTCAATCGTCGTCGGTATTCTGTGAGGTCGTGTTACTTTCTCAGTTAGCTCATTTATGCAACAACTACTGGCTTTACCACTCTTACGTTAGCCTTGGGTTTTTAAAAATTACTTGCCGTCATTCGATCGAGATATGTTTAATGCCTTAATGGAATTTAAATATTATAATATATAATTCCGTTCCATTTCAGAACCTCATCTAGAAAGTTCATGTATGAAAAGATGACGATGCGCGAGTGGAGTGCCAGCACCACGCCGACCACACCCGCGCCCGGATTGCTGTCCCTAGCGGAGCCCGTCAATGACATGGTTACTGTCATTTATATTCATTTAATTTACAATTATTACATAGTTTAAAAAGACCGAAAAAAGGTATTGAACATCTATTGAATTATTATGACGTGGTTCGCTATGTCACAGTGTAAGTTTTATTTTAAGGAGAAAAAAGCCAGAGCTATGAGCCTTCGACCATCTCCCATAAATATCGAGACTATAAGTATTCTTCAAGTACATGGCGCTGACTTGATTGAGACGGGTCAAGCGTTATCAATTGGTTTTCCCGACTGTTTTATAGTTATCATTACTCTTAAGACGAATTAGGAGTTATGTTTTATCTTGATCGTGCAAAAAGCGACCCAAAGCAGCAAAGTGTTTCCACACAGTACCGATTCATTGTCATGCTGATTGCTTGGTGTCACAGTCAGCATAAGTGTGTTTCATTATTAAGTTTAACCAACTAATTATGACAGAGCCGTGAGCAGTCGGAGAGCTCGTCGCGGGCGGAGTCCCGTGCGGAGTCGCGCACGGAGTCGCGCGCGGGCACGCCGGCTTTCCCCACACACCCACGCACGCCCTACCCGCCTACGCCCACACCAACGCCTACGCCCACGCTGACGCCCACGCCGTCTCTCAACGCACGACCACCGCGCTCGCCGCCCGTCACCAGGTAATGTTCGATATAAGGCTCATTATTTACTATAGCAATCGTAATCCGATAATATCTCCTCTCGGGCACACTCGATTCAAAATGCTAAACGCGTAATGAGTGACAGGCCGAGGTACTTCAACTTACTCATTCCGGAGGGAGATTCCAGAGGGAAAGAGTCGCCTAAGCGACCTAAGAGACAAGTCAGTCACAAAAAAACATAACAATAAACTAAAGTAACTTAATAATGCGCAATAATTGTCTCTTGGTTTATTTCGTAATTTTTAAAACCAGTCATAAAAATAAACTAAGAAATATGGAACTTTAATCAACAATAAGTATGTTTTTTGTTGTTTTAGCTTCAATAAATTTGTAAAGGGAACCGATTTTATTTCTTTTCTTTAAATAAATAATAATTGCAATGATATAGAAGTTGCCTTACAATTTATATATCATTGTAAAATCTGTACCATACCATCATTACATAGCACATTGTATTAAAATTTGCTTTCATAATCTAAATTTAAGAGACTACGTGTAAAATACGCTTTATCGTCAAATTTGCTCGATATGAATTTGAAATTTGTATTGTGTTTATTTCGTTCGTTTCGTATATGTTGTCCATCGCTTACTTACCGTTACCGTGTTCCTCAAGAGCGAAATCTCGAAGGCTAAGCTAAGCTTTTATGTCTTTTGTTTGCACCAGGAACCAGCTTTCGCTACCGTATAAGGCAATACTACACATGTAAGTTCGGGAGACAGTAACACGTTTGCTGGATAATTTGTTTGTGAATAATACGCGTTTATTATTTATAAGAAAGTGTGATGTTAACATATTTTGTTGTGCACTTGTGACAAAACGTCGATGGTCTCACGACACACGCTTGTTTGTTTTTGCTGTTTGTTTCTCTTATCTTATTTTTGTTTTTTGCAAGATATCTTTTCATTGTTTTTTTTACATATAAAAAATATATTGAATAAATTATATATGTGTTGGTTTATTTCCGCGTGATCTGTTCCATAAAAGATAAGCCCACCCTTGTCAGATTTGGTCACAAATGTGACTAGGCTACTACTAGGTATGAATAGCTATTGCTATCTCGTTCGCTTTAAACAATTAGATAACTGATTTTTATGTATTTAACACAGAAAGGAGCGCGAGAGTAGCCCCGAGTCAGATTACCGTGCATACAACGGCGCGGTCGCGGGCGCGGGCGCAGGGCCGGCCGAGCCGCACCACGTGGCGCCGGACCGCGTTCGCTTCGCCCGCGACACCAGCCACTACTGGTACAAGCCCAACATCTCGCGCGACGACGGTACATACTACCTTCATTAACATGATCATCATCAGCCTATATCAGTTCAATATGTCAATAGGTGATCAGCTTTCTGCATCCAACTATATCACGCCATCTTCACCACGACATCGATAAATACTAATTGCATTTATTGTACGCAACATTCAAGCAATCCCACTATAGAACAATTCGTATAATGTAACATATTATACGTGTTACATATTTTCTACTAATTCAAGACGAATCTTACGAAACGGTTAGAAATTCATTAATAATAGTAATAGTAAATAGTAAAATTTGCTAACATTTTCCAAAAATGATGTTGATAATGAATGGATTAAAAGTTCCTTCCAGCCATTATTAAAATTTAATTTGTTAATGTTACTACAAAACGAAAATTTCGAATAGAGTTGAAACCTTACCGGATTACTTTTTTCAGCAATATTAGCGCTGCACGGTCTCGAGGAGGGCGCGTTCATCGTGCGCGACTCGAACTCGTTCCCGGGCGCGTTCGGGCTGGCGGTGCGCGCGGGCGCGGGCGGCGGCGTGCGGCACTTCCTGGTGGAGCCGGCGGCGCGCGGTGTGCGGCTGCGAGGCTGCCCCGACGAGCCCGTCTTCAGCTCGCTCTCCGCGCTCGTCTACCAGCATACCGTAACGCCGCTCGCGCTGCCCGTGCCGCTGAGGCTGCCCGACAGGTCAGCACCTTGCAACGTTACAATTTTAATAATAGTAGCAAGCTGTACTCGAAAATATCCGTGTCAGTCTCTACTGAGACTGGATCATTGCCATGGACAGTATAGTATTGCGCATAAACTTGATGTCATGATATCAGGATTGATGACTGGGCACAGTCGGGTGATTTTTGCTCGACATAACCAAATACGGATTATTGTACAAAGTAACAGAAGTAATAACAAGTTAGAACAAGTAAAAAGACTAGTAAAATTTTATTCCTGTAATCTTTACGATTGTTCTAGCTTATGTGTTGAGCGTTGGCGTTATGTTTATGTCCAGGGATCCATGGGCGGGCGGCGGCGTGACGGCGGCGGCGCGCGCGCTGCTGGCGACGGGCGCCGCGTGTCACGTGCTGCTGCTGGGCGCCGACAACACCGAGGCGCTCACCGGCCCCGCCGCCGTCAAGCGTGCCGTTCATAATGTCCTGCAGAAGAAGGTACACTAACACTCTTCCGTTTCATCTTCAGTCTCCGACAAGTGATACGTCATTAGTCTATCCTATACGATCATTAAAGCCATTAATTTATATGGCGGTAGAGATATGTTAATTTCCCCCGTGGAGGTCTACAAGATAGAGAAGATACCAGATGTGTCCGTTGATCGTCGAATTACTTCTTATATTTGAAGCCTTTTATTTCTTCTCGATTTGCGACATTAAACGTTGAC
This sequence comes from Papilio slateri, assembly GCA_018246275.1. Classification (NCBI taxonomy): domain Eukaryota; kingdom Metazoa; phylum Arthropoda; class Insecta; order Lepidoptera; family Papilionidae; genus Papilio; species Papilio slateri. Next base: position 7,561 of record DWTW01001092.1, on the reverse strand, counting down.
GGATGCTACGGTTAGTGGTACAAGAAACTAAACAGTTTGGCTTAAAACAACCACCGTAACCGTAATACCTTAATTCCCTTGAAAATATTGATTAAGGTGTTTGTATTTTTTTATCGCCTTTATGCCTTAAAGTAATTAAGATGATTGTAAAATTATTACGTTATAGACAATTTAACTTGATATTTTTAGTTTTTACAGTAATTTTTATGGCTAGTATTTGCCATAAAAACCCATATAAAAATTATAAAATTGTCACATAATGCATACGTATGGCATAACGGCATAACATTATGTTAATTATTTGAATTTACTTAAATCCTAATTCTCCTTTGTGTATGACAGAGGGCGTCTACAATGCGCCGGCCATTTCTATACTCTAGATGATGATTTAATGGTCGTTGACCTTGAGGATATTGTTTTATATGTTCCTTGTGTGTGTATGCAGGGCGAGGCGCACGTGGTGCACCTGAAGGTGTTCGGCGGCGGCATCACGCTGACGGACTCGGCGCGCAAGCTTTTCTTCCGCCGTCACTACCCCGCCGCCGCGCTCTCCTACGCCGGCCTCGACCCCGACGAGCGCCGCTACCCCTACCGCGACACATCCAACGCAACACCTTCGGAAAAGTACGCTTACTTTACGTTATACAAAATGTGTATTATTTAAAGCATACTTAGCTGTACGAGTCGGGTCTGGTTTGTATCCCTAATCCCCTGCCACTACATAATTTGTAATCTCATAAGATCAGTAAAAAGGGATTGACTATCCATATAATTAAAATTTTGGTTTGATTAGACGACGAGAGCTTAAGTTGGAAGTGGTTGGTGTATCGATTCCTATTCAACCTAAAAAGATTGCAGATAGACCACGGTATTAGATATTTAGATATCTAGGTTTTATTAAAGCACATTTAAACCAACATAAACATAGTAAGCTTAATGGTTATAATAAATAAAGTAGTGAGTTGTATTTTGAAGAAAATTTTACTTAAATTCTGTAGTTATTTTAGTAATGTAATGCAATACAACTTGTAGGCGCATATTTGCATTCGTGGCGCGCACGTCGGCGGGCTCGGACAACCAGTGCCACGTGTTCGCGGAGCTCGAGCCCGAGCAGCCCGCCACCGCCATAGTCAACTTTGTCAACAAGGTACACTTCCGTCAAATACTTAAAGACTTCTACATTGATAAATATAATTTATGTATAATGAATATTTTTTGGCGAGAAAGAGGTGAATAAACAAAAGTTTATTTGATATTAAATGCCTATCTCTACCCATAAATATTTGTAATTAACGAAGGAATTACAGCTTAAAGGTACGGATTTGCGATGAGAAGAAAAGGAAACGAAAGGGGTGTATGGGCTTCGGTTAATTTCCAAACAAAATGTAGAAATAAATATATTCTCTACTTTTCTTGTCAAGTCCGCAGTACTTCCCCACCACAAAAGTTATTGCTGCCGTGAAGCTATGTCACTGGTAAATTTCATTCAATGAAACTAAAAATAATCGGTGGCACGTCATTACCACGTACATCTGCTCGGGGTGACGTCTGCTTATGGTGACTTAGCCCATTTCATATTAGATCAGCTATGATATATTTATTATATGATATGTTTTTTTTTTGTTTCACAGGCACTACTTGGAAACATGCAAAAGAGGGACATCATTTAAGCGATTATAAAATAGCTAAACTAAAGATTCTCGAGTGGTTTAAAAATGCTCACCCAGTATGGAGTGTTTTCAATGTAACATTTTTGAATATTTAGAATTCAATTTGAATCAGATTGCTTAATTTCTCTCTGACTGCCACTGAAGATGTATGCAGTGGCAGGTTTTTAAATTATACTTTATTATTCCATATTAACTTTCCAAATGAATTTGTTGTTGATCTTTATCGATGTGAAATTATTTTTAAGGATAACTTTTTATTTTTAAATTTATTCTTACCAAGCACAATTAACCAACAAAATTTTATTTTCTAATTTATTAAATTTAACAAATAATGTATTATATGGAAAAAAAAACTAACTAGTCTCATTATTAATTTAATTTAGAGTAGAAATAACGTGTGTGCCTAATATTAGTTGAATCTTATAAACATGTACCCGATATGTTGTATTCAGTTTGTTTTTAAGACAGTAAAAATGTTTCATGTTCAAGACCGCCAAGAAATTTAATAGTCAATTATTAGTTTGTACGTAATATCTTTGAAAAATGTCCGCAGTTCGGAGTACAACGATGATACGTATAGTACGAACAGCCCTCAACGGGTTCTCTAAGAGATCTGACAACTAGGAAAGTTTCCATATACGGTACGATAGATATAAACTTTAGAACGGAGTTCAAAAGGTGTGGAATACTTCCAAACAGTCCAGCGTTCTTCTTGTTAAAACTATAGCTTGGAATACTACGATAAAATCTATCAGTTTACCAATACGTTATAATGAAATAAGTCAAGAATTCATACAACGATTGAGCGCACGGTAGATGCCTAAATAGTTACACGTTGAATTATCGATTGTTTTAAATTAGATGTACGCTTAATGTAACGCTATACAAGTGGTTCAAAGCCGCAAATAGTATGCCTTAACAGTGATTTAGTTAACTAAAAATTTATTTTATTGTAACGATAATATCCAGTTTATGATTAAGATAATAACATGAAATATTGTAATAATTATTTGTTGTAAAGTGTATTTATTGGTTATAATAAATAAATCCATGATAAAATTTTTTCTTAATATTTTATTTGTCTATCCAAAGTTTTTAAATCGTTTTAAAAGGTTTACATTTAATACAATAGTCTGGATTATTTCAATTCAATATGATTCTGTCACGTGCATTTAAGCATTATTTTAAATGTAGGAAAAACATATAAACATATACTTGATACGTTTGACATATTTGGAAAACCTCACAACATTGCTACAATTTATTTTTATTTTTATTTAACAAAACCGTCTCGCCTGTAAAAGCGGAAAAATATACAACATTCATTAAGTCATCTTTAAGCGCCGATAGCGTCATGAAGGAAGGTCAATAGCATTATGAATTTTGAATTATACTGTCTCGTGAATCTTGCCCTCAGACTGGACGAGGCTTAGTGTGTTAGCGGAAATGGTGCTATATGAAGTCTGAAGTCAGTTTTATATTTCTCTGGGTTTGTCATAATTTATAGGCGCAAAGTGGAAACTGTTCTTCATAAAACTAACTATATTTTAACACTACAGATTATAGAACGAAATATCGTACCAGCCATCGATATTTCGTTTAGAGATTCGAAAATATATTAATCAATTTCATTAGAAAATCGGGCGTCGTTTATGAGTGGCGCAGCGTAGACCGGCGGGTCAGTCGTCGGAGCGTCCGAAGCGGAGGTGTCCGTAGTCGTCGAAGGAGTCGTCAGCGCGGGCGGCGCGGCGCATCCCATACTCGCGGTACAGCCGGCGCGCGCGGTACTCATCGTCGTCAGCGAGCCCGCCCCGCAGCACCGCGCCCTCGCACCAGTGCGATGACACCGCCAACGCCACCACCAGCGCCAGTCCGATCAACGTCACAAGTCGCATTTTTAAATATCTTTGATATCTGCAAAATCATAAGTTTGGTTAGCATAGCATTATTTTAGTATACTTTATGCATTTAAAAGAATAATTTCAAATATGTAGTTAGTTATTTATAATGCACTTACATTATAAAGGTAAAAGACTAAAACTAATATACGACGCCAGTACCTATTCTAGTATACAATGAATGAATTAGTTGGAGGAACTGTTAAATCCATTGAATGAGTCTGTAACATTATGTCAAATATAGTATGATGAATAAAGATATTGTGTTATATCTCTTACATATACATATAAATTATAAATTATATCGCCTATGTTCATTAGGGATAACGTAGGATTCTAATGGTGAAAGAATTTTTCAAATCGGTCTAGTAGTTTCAGAGCCTATTCATTTCAAACAAACAATCAAATCTTTTCTTTTTATAATATTAGTATAGATTACGCTGTGAAAATCTCATTCATTCGTCGGAGTCTTCCCTAATCCTAATTCACTGGTAATATGTTTAAAGAAAGTTGATGTCACTTGTCTCCCTTAAGATTGTGAAATAATCCAAGGATACGAAAATAAAATTCATAACAGAAACTAAGATTTTTGAGCATTTAAACAATGATTTAAACATTTGAACAATAGAGTAAGACCAATTAGGTTATGTGTAAATTGAGCTCTAATCACTTTGGGACAATTATTTTTTGTTGAAGATGAACCGATTTTCTAAATGGAAGACTCCAAGATATAGCAACCAAAAAAGCAGACAACAAAAATATAGCCAATAGCTTTAAACGGATTTACAGCATACAAATAGATTTTTTTTGTATATTGTGTTTATTAAATTTTATAAACTGGTTTCTATACAAAAATATGAAAACCTGATTATTGGAAGTTAAATTTATCTTGGATCAATAGCCGATGGATCACGAGAGGTGTAGTAGCAATACTTTATAATTGATTAAATAAGGTAACAAAAATGTTAATAAAACAATTAATAACAATAAAAAAATCTCGGAAATGGTGAGTTAGCATTGAATTCAAATGACATTTGTTCAGTTAAAAAAAACGCTACCAAATGCAAAATTTAGTTCGTGCCCTCGAATAATACCCGACCTAAAATTAATTTCGTAAGAGACAGAAAACATAAAAGACATATCTTCCATAAATATTGTTTTGTTAATATAAAAGAAATACAAAATTAAAAAAAATAATAAAAGTATATATTATAATAAAACCAAGTTTGAAATAGGTTTTAATTAAACAAAACACAGAGTAAAATGATTTATAACAGGTTATATTTATTATATACGTAAGTTAGAATAGTCTAAAATGTAAAAATTTAAACTCATTATAATATTTAGGAAATATACATCTAACACTTACCGCTCTGCTGAAGTGCTGGACATAGAAATGGCAAACTAAAACAAAAGGCTTCGGTTTATATAGAGAGTTCGCCCATTGAAAACATCACCCCCTTTTTTAATATTCCCCTCGCAGGTCGCTGTTATAAAAGTGGCATGAAAATTGACGTGTTTCAATTATTTAAAACAGCCAACAACATTGATTGATCTTGTTAGGGGCTGCAAATTATTTTTCCATTGACTTTATTCTTCATTATAGAAATTTCTATTGACTTTACTTGTTTTTTCTTTCTAGATTATGAATGATAAAAATCTTATAAAGTTTTAATCAAACACATCAAAATAATACTACGCAACAAATACCAGCTATAAAAATATCCTTTTTTAGCTTACACGTACTTTATCTTTGACCTTTAATAGAAAAAACAGCCATCAATTTTCTCGCCATTTTGCTTAATCACAGCAAACATTGTATAATTTATTAAATGAAACATAAATATTACAAAACTTCATATTATATTTAATACATAACGTGACAAGAGAATACTACAGATATACATATATGTAAGAATATAAATAACGTTTTTGGCTTGACAACTATTTTTCCTTGGCCTTTTAGAAGAAAAAAAAACATTGTTACGTCCCGCCTTTTTTTACGTCACATTGTGCATTTGCATACATATTAATTAGATAGATATTTGCTTAAAATTTATATTTTTGATAATTTTCGAAAATGGGCGATGTTTCAACAGAGTTCGAGTCATTTGAATCACATTTCATTGATGTAATTGGTGTGTTGCAAGCAATGATGGTAAGTAAATCTAACATTAAATACTAGTCATATTTAAATTATATAGCACCATATTGATAGACGGGGACATGTTCTGAAATTTCATATTTTTTAAAAATAAAATCAATTAAAAACAAGATATATAAATGCTTTCGTATTTATATTATATCTATAGTCTTTAACATAATAAAAAAGAAAAGGTTTTTTACTCTATACATGCATAATATAGTATGATGTATAGTTAGCAAGTTTGTTTTAGTTTTGTATTTTGAACATTTTGTGGGGAAAAGTAAATAACGACCGCTGCGTTCTCAGAATTAAGATTGTAGTGAATTTTTAAGAAATGATGTTATTTTATACTTAGTTTAGAAGGCGACGGCGCGCGACCAATAAACGGTATTTTGTGGTTTCTTTGAGTATCTTAGAACAAAGTATAAACGTCAATTGCTTGAAAGACGACGCTTTATGCGACAAATGAAATGTCTATGATTAAACCTTTCTTTTGATCACATGCTAAATTCGTAAAAGGTTCTACATACACAGTAAAGTTATCACTATACAGTGCGAATTTTAAATTAGAACTTCTAATGTGGCCGTGGGTTCAAACAGTTGGGAACCGAAAAGAACATTTTGTGTATTTAATAAAATCATTATAGTTTATTTCGGTTGTAGTTGGTGTCCGGTATAATATAGGCTAACCTTGGAGAGAGGTACCACGATAACAATTTTTATCTTTATCACCTAACTTCACTAAAGTTAAGACACATGAAAGTTTTTACTAATTGAAGACTCCACTGATTACAATGAAAGGCAACGCCAGGCTACTTCAAACGTCGAGCTGTTTTATATTTTATAAAAAAAAAAATCGACGTGTGAAGTAGCCTGTGTTATAACAAAAACAAAAATGTTTGTTTTGTTGTAAGTAAAGTTAAAAAAAATATGAGAACTTTGAACATAGTCTTCAGAGGCGCATCTCCGTGAATCGTTGCGTACAGAAGCGGCGCGCGCAGAGGCTGCGGAAGCTGCTTGCGCAGAGGCTAGGCGCGTTGCGGGCACAACCCGTGCTAACGCCGCCGCCATGGCTGCGGGCGTGGATCAAGCTTCCGTCGCACTGGCCGGCGCACAAAATGAATTGACCGCTTTCAAATCGAAAATTGAATTGACGGTAGGCTTTATCTAATTTAGCTATCATTTTCAATATTTTTATGATTAAAATTGAAAAGTCTCTTAGGGATAAGTTCGTGTTCAGTGCATAGCATATTATTATGAAGCTAACGTCTGATGTACTGAACATGATGATGTCTAAAATTAGTTATCGATGTAAGTATGCATGGCCACAGACTCATCACATTTTTCTTAGTAAAGGGGATATTTTGATTATCTTAATCCTTAGAACTTATAGGCCACAACTTCATTAGCATTAGTAATATGGAAACAGTATTATTTTAATGTTTTTGGCAATTTTAATAGGAACGCCAGCGTTGTCTTCTAGAGGAGAAATGCTGTGAATTGACGAAAAGAATAGGAGTCTTAGAGAGAGAATTGGAAGAGCTGCGGCCGCTCCAATCAGCTCATTCTGCAATACAACGCCAGTACGTGGAGCTGGAGAGTCGCGTGCGAGTCGCTGCTGATGAGGCTCGCAGGTAAACAATCCGATGAGGATCTTCACAGTCCTAATGAGGTGATGGAGTTCTTTAATAATATTTGCGTCCTTATGTAAACATTTAAACCGGTAAACAAGTGGAACAGGTGGAAGAGTTTTTATATTTGGGATGTATATTTAGTAGAGATGGTAGGCATGTTAAAGATTTTGAACGACGAGTGAATGCGGGAAATAAAATGAATGGGGCTATAGG
>DWTW01001091.1:0-13564 GCA_018246275.1 Papilio slateri | reverse complement strand
TTATTGATTAAGTAAATGTGAATAAAATTCTTATTAATTCTAATAAGTGACTTAAATAATCATATTCTAGTCACGTAGTACTTTAACTTACTATGAAACACTTTAGTCACTCTATACTAGTCACTTAAATTTTAACTAGATTGTATATATTTATGTTTATGTAAATGCCTTTCTAAATAACTAAAGACACAATAATAAATTATAAAGTTCGTCAATATTCAACTTTTAGGTATCTTGTTAAAATATTTCAGTTTAAAATGATTCAATGTTTAACGCTGTAGATGAAATTAAAAAAATTAAAGGTTTAAACATCTTTTATTTTCTTAATTTCATTATTTCAATCGTTAATTAATAACGATTGAAATAATGAAATTGCCCGGCCATTGTACATACTGTCTTTAACTACAAGTTAACTTACTGGAAGAACTATTTCTTTTATCAGCCAACTGCTTTTGTCTGCGTACAACATCTCACAACATATGCTCTTATTACTCTCGTCGAGTGGATTCCCCCAACCAAAGAGCAAATAGAATAAGGTTAAATGCCTTGGTGATGCGTATGATCACGTGCATCTAAAATGTGAATACAAACAACATCTACAAACATAAAAAATCTGCTTATTTATAAATATAATTTTCATGTTATATTGATCATCAGAGACAGGTGGACTGGTCCATGGGGAGGACAAAGCTCCCCACTTCTCCTCGAGAAAGGTGCGCCAGAAAACCAAGCGCGCCCTTTACACGGCCTTTTGTCATGGGTAACGGATTCCTTCGACCCCGTCACCTTAAGGCCATGTAGGCCAGAAAAGCGAGTTGCCTTCCCTCCCGCGGATCTGGTTTAGAGTTCCGCCGCCGTGTAATGGCGTGAGGTAGCAGTATCTTCCCTTTACCCTCGCAGTCCCACTACTGTCGCATCTGCGGTGCGACTCAACTTAGTCGCCGAGCAAAAGTAGAGTGTCGTATTTTCCTATATAAACCAATACGGCGCCCTAGTAAGGAAGGCTTCAGCGAAAATCGATATTCGAATAACGTTATTCTGATTACATATTATGATTCTATGCATAACTCCCACCAGTGCCACGTCAATACGAGAGCCCTTTCGTTGGAAGTAAATATCAAATATGAACACTTATTAAATGAATAATCTATAGCCAAAAACTTTATAGTACGGACTACAGCCCTACTGTGCTTAGTACATAAGTGACCAGATAAGTGAGAAAAAGGCAGATGATGATTAAATTAATTCACTCATCAAAAATATACTTACTCACGTACCAACCTCTTGAAACAAATCCTGTAAGGTATTTCAGTGATAGTAGATCAGTAGCTTGAAAGTCTGAGAACACTATTCCAATGATATCGATACAAAGAGCAGTTTTTTAATTTTAAATACTTAGGGCCGATCATCCGTCATTATCTTATCTGGTAATCATGGCTTAATTGTACATCCATCATCCTCAAAGTTCAAATATTTAATTCATGACATCTGTTTAAAGCTTCCAATAACTGATGCTGTTAATGTTGAGATTAGGCATTCCTCTTATCTTTATTTGAATTAACAAAAGATGGCATATGGTAGTACTATTTTTCGGTGTTTTAATATTTTTTTTAGTAAATCATAATACATTTATGGCATAGACAAAGTCTTAGAGCGATATTTTTCTTTTGATTTTTTTTAATAATAGCAACACTTGTTTACAGAGAAATATTTTTACTATTCTATATTATTATGCTTTACTTATCCTAGCAATTAATGTACGTCTAGAGCTGTTTCGTTGTGGTTCCTGAGTTCGATATCCAGCTGAATTATTTTTGTAGAAATAAATGACGCAAAATCTAATGCTCCTATATTCCCATGAGTTTAAAATCTTAAAAAATCACCCATTCAATCCTTTTATGATAAAAGTATTTCGTTGGTAACTTTTTTGTAAGTAGACATATTAGAACTGTATTCTTATTGTTGACAAGGGCAAAAAATTATATTATCTTACAAAATTAAAGTTAAGGGGCAATTTATTTTTTCTAGATATTTTTTTTACTTGTCTGTCGTTTTTAAATATTACTTGTCTGTGTTTTTTTTTTTTAATATTGGCAATATGCAGTCAGAACATTACCACAAAAATTAAGATTTTTTTGTAACTGGCAACATCTATTAATCATCTGCACCACGCGATTTTGAGAATAAAATCGGTCTTTTAGTATAATATCAAATTATTTTACGTATAAATTCAATAATTTACGATGTTCGGGCAGCAACCGATTTTAGTTTTGAGTAAGTAAATGTGTGTTGATCAGTTATGATGTTTAATAGAAAACATTTATTTAGAGTACGATTTATATTTCAGGCCAAAACACAAAACGTGACTCCGGTCGGAAGGTACAATTGGATAATATACGCGCTGGAAAAGTAATTACGTCTACAACTTTATTAAAATACATTATTTTCGTTATTACCTGAAAATAAAACATAATTATAACCTATTCCGATGCGTATTTCAGATGATAGCCGATGTTATTCGAACATGCCTTGGGCCACAAGCAATGTTAAAAATGTTAATGGACCCGATGGGTGGTATTGTGATGACTAATGACGGCAATGCTATTCTTCGCGAGATCACTGTACAACACCCAGCAGCAAAATCAATGATAGAAATTGCGAGAACACAAGACGAAGAGGTTAGATTTTTTTTAACTTTATTTTTACGTACATTAAGTATGAAGGTTCTGGGATGGATCAGGACGGCAGGATCTATCTCTTCATTCGCATTGATCTCAATACATAACTTAATGTATTTACTAATGATTCAAATAACCTGATATCCACGTAATACATAGAGTAGATTTCGGTTGTAACGACGACAATGGACTAGTAAATTCTGTCGCTGTAGCCAGTAGTCGTTATATCTGAAAGCAGATAGAAATAAATTAAAATATATTTATTGTAAGACAATATAGCCATGAAATGCACATATATTGCATAGTCTATGTTTTGCTTTCATAGCTTTTCAGTCTGGAACTTCTATACATTTTTATTTTAACAGCAAACATACTAATAAAATATCTAACAATATACACAAACTCTTCAAGATTACTGAGTAACCGATGAGTAAACTTAACTTAATCGACCAGTGTACCATTTATAACAAGCATTTTATTACACCTAATTTTTATGATAAACAACGATAAGACGTAAATTTTTATGATTCAAAGAAACAACCTTTTTTGTGTGTTTGTTGACTCTATTGCAATATTCCATTGAATTTCTATAATCTTGATACAAGTGGTTGATTAAAATTAGGTGCTATACCCAAAATCGTCATTGTATTTGAATTTAGTATAACTGATTTTTTTCCTTTAAAAGTATACTCTAAATTGAAGGGACCTAAGTTTCACATGGCAATAACAGGTGTCTTTATAATAGGTCATTATAAATGAAATCTATGGTACATGGGGGTTGTGTCTGCATAGGTATTTATTTGAATTACCTGCCCTAAAGTTGAAGTTTTAAAAACTTGATGAACTTGATTTGGTTAAAACATCAAAATCCTTAATAGATTTTGGTTTTTTTTTTAATTTTTATGTCTGTCACATTCAATTATTTATGTTGATTGATTTTAAATGATTTGTCAGCATGAGCATCAAATCGGATCACATATAAGAAGATTCTTAATGATACAATTCTGGCATAGCAAACAGTTTGAACTCATACAGGTGTGCCTGTACAATAATAATCAATACTTATTGATCGATTGTACTTACAATAAAATAAAAAAAGTTAACAATCTTTTAGTCTGTCTGTAAGAGATATTTCAAGTTTGCCAGAAATGGTAAAGCAGAATTAATTACAAATTAATAAACTGTATTTTAGGTTGGTGATGGTACCACATCAGTCATAGTTCTGACTGGAGAGATTCTAGCTGTAGCAGAACCCTTCCTGGCTCAGAACATACATCCTACGGTTATTATCAGAGAATTCCGTCAGGCTTTGGAAGATGCGGTTAAACTGCTTCAAGATAAGATCTCTGTCCCCATAGACTTGAACGACAGAGATAAGTTGAAGGAAGTGGTAAGTAGGTTAAATAATTAATGCTATTTTTTTATGTTAGTATTATGTTGGTTGGTATGTACATATCAATAAATGGGCACATTATTTAATATTAGTAAAGCCAGAAACAACATCTGTTGCTTGAATGGGCCGGCTCAATCGGTGAAATACCAACCTCACAGAAGATGGGCGTGAAGTAGAAATATTTCTGTGTGTCATGTGATGAGTGAGTCGCTTGAGGCAAAATTTTAGTCCTTTTTTCTTCCTATCCTTTTCAAAAAAGGAAAGGGAAAGAGGATTTTATAGGGGAGGGGATGGGCAGGAGAAGGATAGGTATCCTTTTTTTCTGTTTATCCCCACTGTCTATTAAATGTAGGCAACACATCTGCAACTCCTTAGCTTGTAGCAAATATCTATAGGTAACATTCACTAAATATTGGGTGACCTGCTTGCTTATTTGCCACATTCTATTAAAAAAAGACATTATTTATAGAAACTAGACTTAGTTCTCTATGGAGTGTGTGCATGGAAGGTAATGAAATCATTTCATGTAATGCTACCCAGCAGAGTCTAGACAGGGCTAACTATCTTGGCTTGCCAGAGTCGATCCTCAAGATATCAAGGGGATGTAGGAGTTCTTCAGAGAGCTGTTATGGCACTAAAGTAGTCCCCAAATAATAACATTTACAAAACCTGTGGACACCAAAACCTTTAGTCAAGTGTAAATAATATTTTATGCTATAACATCCTTTTACCAACACATAATATGTCAGCAAAAGTGATTACAATTTAATAATTCAATTTCCAGATCCGATCTTGCATAGGCACCAAGTACATAGGGCGCTGGGCGGACCTTGCTGTGGACATAGCTCTGGATGCGGTAAATACTGTCACAATTGTTGATAATGGCAGAGTGGAGGTTGATATTAAGAAGTAAGTAACAAAGAATTGTAAGCTTTTGTAAGTTACGTGTATTATTATATCTGTACTAATATAAAGGTTTGTTAAGGGTAAACTAAGACTACTGCACAAATTTTAATAATTCTCTCTCTAATAGGCATCATCCAGAACTAACATACATTTATTTCTTATTATTGTGTATAAGTACATTATGGCACAAACCCCCCAATGATAAGTCATTGGGGGGTTTGTGCCATAATCGCCATACTTGGCAGGCGGGTTGGCGATCGCAGTTGTCCCGTACAGAGGTCGCTGCTGCCTGTCGTCTGGTGGTTCTGGCGCAGTTTAACGACTAGTGGACGCAGTTTAACGACTAGGACCGATGATCTGGTCAAGGCTGCGGGAGCCCACTGGATGAGGGCGGCAGGGGACCGATCAATGGGGGAGGCCTACTTTCAGCAGTGGATGAATATTGTCTGAAACGACGACGACGGTTATTATACATTTTTAAAATTCACTCAGGTTTGACATGAAGTGATTTCAATTTTTGCCATCTGACAGGAGGGATGTGTTTTTCGTGGGTACATATGTCAAATCCATTGTGACCTATAGCCTAAACGGCTCGACTGATCTTGAAGAGAGACATGTCATATATTCTTCCGTGGAGGGACATAGGGGTAGAGTCATCCCGGTTTTTTGGTTTTTTAAATTAACTATTGCTTGTTTTCTTACAGCTATGCTAAAGTAGAAAAGATTCCCGGTGGTACAATCGAGGAGTCCCGTGTCCTGAATGGAGTGATGTTCAACAAGGACGTCACTCACCCGAAGATGAGACGTTGCATTGAGAACCCCCGCATTGTCCTGCTCGACTGCTCGTTGGAGTACAACAAGGGGGAGAGTCAAACTAATGTTGAAGTCTTTGGTGAGCAGGTGGGTTCAATAGCGGTATCATAATATTTTTTTTTTATTGGTAAAAGAGTCTATAAGCTGTATATGTAGACTATCACCAAATATAGAACAAAGTCCCCTCATTGCATTTGTCTCTCTGAATGTGAAAACTACTTTTCATGATGAAGCCTTTAAGTATTCAATTTTTTATGGAAAGAGGTGGCAAAAAAGCATGCAGGTCACCGGGTGGTAAGTAATGACTACTTATAAGCATCAAGCCGCAATAAGTAAATTAGTATCAGATGCCTTGCCTACCTTTAATGGATAGGAAAAAAGATATATCCTTTTCCTATCCATCCCCTCCATGTCCAACCCTCTTCCACTTCCTATCCTATCCTTATTAGGAAAGGGAGGAGGACTGAAATTGGGCCTCCGATAATTCATCAGACGAAATGCAGAAGCATACTTCTACTTCACGCATGTCTTCTTTGAGGTTGTGGTATTTCACCGGTCCGTCCGGCCCATTCGTGCAACAGATGTCGAATCGGGATCTACCACTGTTATATTTTTTAAGGTTTTATGTAAATTGGTTGCAGTGTAGATTTTTTTTATAGATTAGAGATTTAGTAGAATGGTAAGACAATAACAGAAAAAAGTGTTGGTAAGCTGTTAGTAGGTTATAAATATTTCTATTGTAACTATTTTGTTCATTGAATAATTAGTATTATTTTTCTATAAACCATGTTTATTTTTATTACAATAACAATGTTTCAAGTTTTTACATACTGAACGGTGAAGATGGATTCAAAATATTTATCACTTCGATGTTATAGGTTATTATGGATTAAGAAATGATCTAGTTTTATTTTTGCATGACAGGACTTTACGAAGTTGCTTCAACTGGAAGAAGAGTTTGTAAAGCGTCAGTGTGAAGACATCATTGCTCTGAAGCCGGATCTTGTGGTCACTGAGAAGGGTGTGTCGGACCTGGCACAGCACTATCTGGTTCAAGCCGGCATTACTGCTGTCCGTAGGTAAGAATACAAGTTTACATTTTAAATATTGTGTGTGATACAATGATATACAAAATAATGTTCACCTTTGTTCATCCTTAATATAAAACTCCAAGGATATATCAGTGGATTCCAATAGAAATATTTCAATTCATTGTTAGAATTTACTAAACTTACCATATTTGATTTTTCAAGGAAGTAGAAATTAAATCAATTTACATTCAGGTAAGGAAAAACACAAGGAGAGGAAGTGTCGAGGTCTGTCTTTATACATGAAAATGCAGCAGTTTGAGTAGATTTAGACATTCTATTTGTTTAACATCAATATATGCTGTGCGATTTTACTATAAAGTGTTATGTATGTAAGTGATTAAATAATAGGTGGGAAGAAAACAGTATACTGGGTAAAAGTTTTTAATTATGGGGTATTCTTTGGGGGTAGTGGTGGGGAAGGAGGGAAGCGGTTGAGTTCTCCTTTCCCCACTGTGTTATTCCCATCGAAATAAAACGCACTGTTCTTATGTAAATTAAAAAATAGATTTCGTAAACATAACGCCTTTCATTTCAAAGTCTTAGAGTTGCTTTTGACACTCGCCGGCGTGCCGTGCGTGGCACGCTAGTTTCGTTCGCTTGGCTCGTGCATGTGGTTTATGTTCTGACCTAATACACTAGGAGCTCCCTTCAATCGCTTCTTGCTAACTAAATCTTATCGTGTCGGATTTGCATAGTTAAAAACAGAAAAGAAACTTAAAAAAATCGCAACTTCAAGTTACTGCTCCCAAAGATAACCAGACCCGTATATTTTTCCATCCGACAATCTTGATTGTCATGTGTGTGCTTTTGCTTGCTATGGTCATAGATGACAGACAAGCCTTTTCCACTGTAGGATCTTTAAGACGTCTTTAAGAGAGGAGGAGGGTCCGTCCGAGGAGGGACCAATGTTTATGTAGTTCATTGTATAATGCCAACATTCCTGTTGACACAACTTTTAGCTGATAATGACTGTGCATTTAACTTTGTTGATGTTATTCGTAGACTACGTAAGACGGACAACAACCGCCTGGCGCGCGCGTGCGGGGCCACCATCGTGAACCGTACTGAGGAGCTGAAGGAGAGCGACGTGGGCACCGCCGCCGGCAGGTTCGAGGTCAAGAAGATCGGGGACGAGTACTTCACATTTGTTACCGAGTGTAAGAGCCCTAAGGTGAGTTACCACCATTGAATTTGTTATACTTTGATTTCTGCCTATGGGTTCGTACTGCCGAAACATGTACAACTGCCTTGTGGAATGATCTGTCTACAACAGTATTTTTTTTTATTATAGGAGAAGTTGACAAACGAGGTAGCGGTACACTCGATATTAAATGACCGCTACCCATAGGCATCTGCAACAAACTAATGAGTTGCAGATGCGTTGTCTACCCTTAATGGACAGAGGAGGAGATAAATATAAAAAGGATATTTCCGCCTTCTATCCATCCCCTTTCCCGTCAAATCCTCTTCCCCTTCCCATCCCTTCCTTATTAGAAAAGAATAGGAAGGAGAAAAGGACTAGGATTAGGTCTCTGGCGCCTCACTCATCAGACGAAGCGCAGAAAGATTTCCACTTCACGCCTGTCTTCTGTGAGGTCGTGGTATGTCACCGGTCGAGCCGGCCCTGCAGTGCAACAGATGTTATTGTCCGGCTATTGCTCTTGCTCCTACAAAAAAAGTTTTGAAATAAAAATTTTTTACCTTCGAACTTTTTTTAACTTGATATTTGATTATTGATCATTATTGACAAAAAAAATAAAGATCACATGGTTTAAGTGAATGTATTGCGAACTCACAATGGTCATTTGTTCTGGCATACAATAATAATTTGATCTGTATTGAATGTCGGCTTGTGATACCATTTGAAATATTTCTTATGGGTATGCATACTTGGGTATGCAGATCTTTCTCTGTTTAGTTTTGATAAGAACTTTTTTCTTTTGCTGTCTACGAAGTCTGTCCTTTGTTCTCAGGAATTTCGTGTTTCGACTTATTGTCTGTATATTTTTCTCAAATAAGTCTAGTTCTCACCGTTCACCTTCATTTTGATGTCTTTTGTTGGTAGTTAAATTTATTTATATTTTTTTTAAATGTTTGCTTCATGTATAAATGAATTCTACACTTGTATCTGTCATTTATTCAGTGTTAGAAGGACTGTAGATTAATATCAATAATTCAAGTTTCTATCGTTTAAAATTAAGAGGGGATAAGTTTATCTCAAGGGAAAATTTTTCTACAATTGATTAAATTGAATTTGAATTGTTGTTTTCAGGCCTGCACGATCCTTCTCCGTGGTGCGTCGAAGGATGTACTGAATGAAATCGAGAGGAATCTTCAGGATGCGTTACACGTCGCTAAGAATTTGGTACATATTATTTAACAACATGATAATAGACAATAATACTTATAGTAAATACTAAAATAATTTACACGATAGTTAACTGTTAAAGAAGTTGTAAGGTACGACTTCGCGCGGAAGTTCCGCACTTGCGGAGGTTCCGTTACATCGTAGTTGAAAGTCATTTTTCAATAGTATCAGAAGCATTACTGGGTCAGTTCGGTCATGGATTTTTACAAGTATCGGTGTTCTCTTACCGGCGAAAGATCCATTAAGACAAAAAAAAATCTTAACCTTTTTACATCACAATAATTATTTTATTCATTTAAAGAAAATGGTAAAAGTTTCGTGTTTAATTCTTTATTTTGTTTTTCATATCTTTTTTTTTATTTTAAAATGCTACCAATTTGTTAAACCAATTTTTCTAACATTCTTTTTGACCTTTCCAACGAAGGTTAATCTTGTGTTAGTAAATGGTTTCTAAGATTAGTTGAATGGTGGATTGGAACTCATAGCATTTTTTTTAAGTCTGTACCATTAACTTTTAGGCTATCGTTGCAGTAACAAAGCAAAGATCTTCTGTCAATAGCATATAATTTTCAAGTCCATTTGTAGCAAGAATTCTATTCTAGGATAAAAAGAATATAGATTCTTAGTATAGACTAGAATCATTAACATTATACTAATTAGTATTATGTCTTTTAGGTGTTGAACCCGCGCCTTCTCGCCGGCGGCGGCGCGGTGGAGATGGCGGTGTCGGCCGCGCTCTCGGCCACCTCCTCCCACAACACGCCCTACCGCGCCGTGGCACAAGCAATGGGTAATGAATATTTAAATACTTCGTTCATGTAAACTATTCATTTTGTGGTAATAATTTATAAAGTTCTAAGTACTTTATAAATTTGGCAATACCATAACGCTAGATGGCGCTGTTGTTCAAACATGGACGTGTCCGACCAACGTATTTGTGAACTGAGTGTTGCCAATTAAATTGAATATGCACAAGATCGAGAAAATTCAAATAGTATTGTAATTTTAAATAAATGAATTATATTTGTAAAAAACATAAATACGCTGGAAGTGAATTCGTTTTGAATAAGGCTTTATATTAGGTAATTTAATTTGTTATAATTGATAAACCAGCAGACACTGACAGTCGTGTGACGTTCCAATATGGCGGCTGTAGTTCCAATTTTCGCCTCTTCACAGAATAGTTAGTCGCACTATAAATGAATGTTTCATATAATTTAGTGTATTTGTAAGTTTTATATATATTTTTTTTCTTTCTCAATTTCTTCATAGACACTTTAGTCATGCCAAACCCTATTTTCGTGCTCGCAAAATTCCTAAAAACATTTTCGAACTTTACGCTTCACGCAATAATATAACGATATGTTAAATGCCAAATCACATAACTTCATTAAACAAGAGGCTTACAAAGTACGTTATAAAGTTTTTTTTTTCAAGTATTCTGTTCTTTTTACCATGTGATATTGAGTGTATTGTTTAAATGTATCTTTCTTCATATATTAAAAAAACAAGCAATAGTTAATAAAAAAAAATATAAATAAACCATATAACAAAACGATACTGCTATGGCACTATGGGGAAGAATGCGAATAAAATTACAACTCATTTTTTAAAACCGGTCAAACCGTTTAGGCTACAGGAGGTCACAACAGAGCTGAACATACAAACATACCCGCGAACATTACCTTCTTGTCAGTTGTCACGTTGTCCTTATAGAGAGTAATTTATTTAACAATTGAAGCTAGTCATAGATTTATTATTTGTAACACTATTGTCTATAATTACAGAGATAATCCCGCGCACGCTCGCGCAGAACTGCGGCGCGAACACGATCCGCACGCTGACGGCGCTGCGCGCGCGGCACGCCGCCGGCGCCAGCACCGCCGGCATCGACGGGGAGACCGGCGAGATCGTCGACATGGCCGTCAAGGGCATCTGGGAGCCGCTCGCCGTCAAGATGCAGGTATAGGTCTTAAATCATTCCGTACACGCCTTGGCACAGTCGCGTTATGAAATTATCTGTCCCCAGCGGTATTTCCAAACCGATACGACTTAGTCTTTAAAAAAAAAAGAGCGTACTCTTTCTTTAAACGCCGGCAACGCATCTGCAGCTCCTCTGGTCAATGTTCATGGGCGTCGTTGGTCACTTACCGTTAGCCGAACTCTGCTCGTTTACCCCCTTATCGTATAAAAAACCCGTGAAAAGAGACACGTAACTTGCATATGCAGGCTTGATTATGACTCACAGAATAGTAACGTGTATCAGAGGTCTTCTCACGATTTCAATTGTTAATATTTTGGTGGTTGCAAATGCTTGAGACATGGTGGCAACTTAAGATAAACGATTTACTCACTTGCCTGATTATTATATTAGAAAAAAATCGTCTAGCGGATTGGATTGCCCCGAGCCCTAAGGATGCTGTCTAATAATAAATTCATATTTCTGCTGTACTTAACTGTACAAGAAAGCGACCGTATCTGACTTAGGTTTCCTGCCAGTATTCATTATTGTTTTGTTCGTTCTAGATCTACAAGACGGCGATAGAGACAGCGATCCTTATTCTGCGGATCGACGACATCGTGTCGGGGTCCAAGAAGAAGACGGACAAGGAGCCGACCGCGCCCGCCGCGATGGCCGCGGGGCAGGAGTAACACGCTTCTTGTTAACTTAATATTCGTCGCATTTATGGATTCAATTGTTACAAATGCTAACAACATTAAATATAACATTAGTTTTTATACACAATTAATGTCTAATGCATTGAAATTTTATATCTACCCATTTTCCCGTAAGCACCCGCGTTCATGTAATAATTTGTTTATATGTTCAAGTAAACTCACACAAAATAAGCGTTAAAAAAGTTATCAGATCGTAATAGTCCTAAACTTTACGGTGTAAATAGCAAAATTTTAAATTTGTCGCGAAATGTTACTGCAGGGTTAAAATTTTATTATCATAAAGGTTAAATTAGTACATGGTTAGTCGATGCTTCAGTAATGAACGCTGTATTTTTTACACAGAGACAGAAGAAACGAAGCTTTAAAAAGAAACCGTACAGACGAATTGAGAAACTTTCTGAAGTCGATTAAAAAGTTCTATCTATACTTAATATAACAAAACTCGAGAGTTTGTTTGTTTGAACACGCTAATTTCAGGAACTGCAAATCAGATTTCAAAAATTATTTTTGCGGTTGACAGTTCAATTATTAAAGGAGGTTATAGGCTATTTAACATTACGCTACGACTTTTAGGAGCTGAGCAGAAAGAAAAATAACGCCAAGCAAGCGGGATGTGTACGCGGGCGAGTGATTTGTACACGAGTAAAACCGCGGGGCACAGCTTGTAACAAACAAAATCAAGAGTCAATAAGACTGGGAAGTATAATATCGACATGTCACAATTTAATTTTTATACAGTTTTACAGTTTATCATATAAATATTCCAAGTATTTGTTCAATTTTATCCATTACACCGTTTGTGGCATGTTTCAATTGTTTACGACCTGACTATGGGTTATGTTTAGTTTCAATCCGATTTATTTTCTGTTTTACGGATTTCTACGTAAAATATTTTACGTGAAAAATGTTGAACATTGTGTAACGTAGAATTACATGGAATTCAATAAGCTCGGTCTACCATGACTGGCTTAAAAATTCTTGAAGCTGACTTGGTTTTTCTTTTCATTCATAGGGAAGAAGTATATTTTTTTGTTTAATTCTGGCAATACCATACGGTGTTGCCAATTCATGTGTTTAAAATAGTTTTTATTTTAATTTTACGTGTGATCGAGATGGTCCGTGTTGTGCGTCAGTTTGTTTTTAAATCGTAAACAATTAAATGTGAAACGGTAGACAATTTTGATACTAGCTTTTATCTATGAGGATGCCTTAACTCGAGTACGTTTGAGCTTCTATGCGAAAAGTTTTAGTTAACTCTATGGTAGTTTATCTTTAATTTATGGTCATGTCTATGACTTCGCGTATTTCATTTGAATTATAATTATTATCAAATGTAATTGCAAGATGAACAATAATAGTATTAAAGGTTTAAACACTAATTCATTTGTTTGGTTTTATTACCTCCTATGTTCCTGTATTTTAATAATATTCTTAAATGGTCTGTGCAAAGTTCTTTTTCAGAAGCTTTCATAATTTTGGAAATAAGACACGTCTATTGTAACTTTAACAGTGGTAGAGCCCGCAACAACAACATCTGTCGCACGAATGGGCCGGCTCGGCCGGTGAAATACCACGACCTCACAGAGGACAGGCGTGAAGTAGAAGTATTCTGCGTTTCGTCTGATGAGTGAGGTGC
>DWTW01001090.1:0-13567 GCA_018246275.1 Papilio slateri | reverse complement strand
AAAAACAATCACTCAAACAAATATTTGCCAGAATGTGATACAAATGGTGTTACAATGGATCATTAAATGCACAAACACATTCTACCACGTGTGGTGTGCAAATATTGTAATGTATTTAAATTTAAAACCAATTTAATATTGTATTAACATAATTGTAGCATAGCACAATATTAGTCGTCAATTACTTATATTTTTTTTTCAATAAGATCTTCTAGCTTGTCTTCCAGCAAATGTCTAACATTATAGTAACATTTATTCAATAGCAAATTAAATAATAGATTTTTAAACCATGTAAAAGCTAATTGTATTATATAAGATTCCGAGGTAAATTATTAAATATCATAAAAAGTAATTTGTCTCACCATACATGTCCAGTTTTAGATGCCTTATTTTACGTGTACAGCTCATATTAAGTCAGCAATTAAAATGTTAAAGAATTCTTTGATTAAAACAATAATTTTACGAATACGAACAAGGTCTTCAATACAGTTATCTTAATCGATTAAAGTATTAAAAAACGACTCGCATCTAATGTTTTTAAAAGTGTTCATATATTTTTCTCTGCTCGTGATTGTTAACGTGATTATGTAAAGAATCTTATTTAAATATTTACATAAAATGTAAAGTAAACGTCTCTGAGGCAAGAAAGTTTAACCAATCTTCGTGCACATGCACACACATTTTCACACGTTCATACGAAATGAACGATTAAGCGATGCAACTACATGTTTAGTTACATTTTAATGCGAAGCATAAAAGCAATGCCATTCAGCTAATTGTAATTTATATTCTGAGAACAATAACAATTTATGTTACGTATAGAAAATAAATCATGTAAAGATTAAAAAAAAATGCATTTAGGCGGTGACTCCAAATCGGTCATTCCTTAAAATATATTTCAAACATCCATTAAAACCTTTAGGTCACCAGTTTTAATAATCTATGGTTATGTTTATTTTTATAGTCGAAGACGTCAAACGAGCAAGCAGCTCCCTAGATGTTTTCTTTGTGTCTGACTTGTCACTTTTTGCCTGGAGGAGGAATCTAAAGCCACAGCGGACTTGAGGCGGCAGAGCGCAGAAGCCGCCTAGCCTAAACCACTTTAACCCGGACACCCTCGAAACACCTTCGAAGAATTACGGATGTGCATTGCCAGCTTTTGTAAAGGAATAGATTAGGGAAGATGCAGATGAGGAAACATCGGGATGGGAATGGGATGAGGTTTGCAGCACCTCACTCATCAGACGAAACGCAGAATCGTCTAAGCCGTATGCACGTTTGTCTCGTCTCTTACTACAAAAAAACACGCCTTAGTGTATCGAGTCAAGAGAGCAAGTAGAATTAACCGACCCATATTTGTCCATATTGGGAAAGCCTGTATGTAATCTAATAAAATTATTTATGTGTTGATTTACGTTCATATATGTACATACACCCGTCAGTTTTGAGTTAGTCTTAATACCGCTTCTCTTTCATAAATTGATTATTTAGGTCGACATACTTCTGTCAACAATTCGTTCTACTAGAAAGGATATTTACTTCTTAATAATAAATCTTCATTGTGTCTACGATATGAACAAATCTTTCTATATTTTGATAACAATATTATCTCCAAGGCTTTTTTTGATTTATTAAATTATTTCCTTAAAACATGGTGGTCGCAAATATTATTAGAAGTATAATATGATCAAACATTCAAATATTAACATGAATATGAATACTGCCTATATCATAAAATAACCTTTATTTTCCAAATCTACACTTCTAAAACTATTAAACATACGGCATGGCATACTTTAACGTGGTCCAGCGTTGTGGCGTACTGTACACATATAGACGTCGTAAACTTAGCAAGCCGTATCGCATCACGTAAAGTACCACTAAAACCTTATTATTGTCAGCAAAGTAGCTTAGTGCCAACTCTTCTTGTTGGCACGAGACTGATCCTTTACCGACATAGTGAGAAAATACATTTTTGTAAAACCTATTACGTGAACTATATGTAGTAATAAAGTCGCACGACCATGTAACCATAGGACAAGGATACAATGAAAATTGTATTAGACTCAAGGCGTTTATCACTACTGCTCAATTGGACCAATGCGATATATCACCTAGTCCATTAACGACTCAGCGACCTAGTGTTCTGCTCAACTGCTGTGAATACAGAGATGTTTCGAACTTATTCGACTATCGTGACGATCGTTTACAAACAAAAAATATAGGTCCGATGATATCGTATATTGGGTAAACGGGATTTTTTGATATACAGAAAATTTTAGTTGAAATTCTTAAGATAATCAGCCCTCGTGTTTTTATGCTAAATAAAAATGAAATGAATTTTATTGCAATATTAGCGAGCCCAACAGACGTTGTTTTACATGACTTTATTCGTTTCGTTATTCGTTATTACAATTCAAAAAATCTCCTGAAGCCCAATGGCAGTGCCTTCATTGCACCCACTGGATCCAATTTACACAAATTTTACAATAATCAAAATCACTCCATCCCTTTCGGAAGATTTCAGTCATATACACACACAGAAGAAATTAACACACACGCACACATATATAATTTTTTGAAGGTTATCAATAACTCAAGTCAGTTGATAGGAACGTAGTGTAACAATTCAATTTTCTTAATTACAGTTAATGTATTCACTGCTCGTTTTTTTTTATTCGTAAAAAGTGGCCAAGGTTTTTGTTAAACCGCCATAAAAAGGTTTACCTGTCAATGTCGTTTTCAATTCCATAAATTTAGAACATTACAACGCGCACTTCATCTTTTATTTATTTGAAAATAAAAATATGTTTATGAAAAAGCATTGCGATTTCAATTAGAAACGTTTAAATGTACTATGAAAGAAAAATGTTACAAAGTCAACACTTTTCTTGGAACATCCTCGGCCTTTCACTCTGCTAAGAAACTGAGGATTTGAAAGAGGCCGGTCACAACTTGTCTTTCTAAAGTTTACCGCGAAGCTCTTTTCACGTCCCCGTTTCAATTTCACGGCGCAATTTATATGCACTTTGTGTCTGTGAGCGTTCAAAAGCACTAACGGTCGCATTTATTCTTCGAGAGTGCTACTGTTAAACGTCGTTTTTTCAGGAGAGACGACTTGATGACGGCGTTCATAGTTAATGAGCTGCTGGTGTCCGGGGGGTGTCGCGGCGCAAATTGCCCGCGCTCTACGGGCCTGCCATTTGACAAATCGCCGGCAGCCGCTGTTGCGTGAAAGGCATTTCCGTTCCTACGTTAGTGTTTACCGTCGAAATGACTTTCCTTTAATACCGCGCCGACGAATGGCCGACTCGTCGAGTACTTGTAATGCTGTATAGAATTCGCTCGATGTTTTTCCTTTTTTTTGAATTTCTTGAATACTTTCCCATTATTTCAACGCTGGTTGCTTAATCGTTCCTTTTGTGTACTAAAACGGTATCTTCTTTGGTCGGACACTTTCAAGACGTACGGTGCAAATGGGACTTCTTGTTAAGCCGGACAATGTTTAAAATAACTTATTTATGGATATGACAAGGAAAAGTTACATTTGAAGAAGACAAGCACCTTGTTAAAATATATTTATAGATGATCAGCTGGGTCTCTATGAAATCTAAAAATAATATTACTATTGAATAACTGCCAAGTATTTTGCTCTAACAAGGAACGTAGTCTATTTCTAGTTCAAAATAAAATAGATACATTTATACAAGCCCGTGACCCACGAGCGTAGGCAAAAATTACGCCCTGCCATTTGACATAGTTTCAAAGAAATTGTTATGTTTCATTTATTAAACGATGTATAAACGGAAAGGCATAATTAATAATCGCTTATACTCAATAATCGCTTGCCCCGGTTATTGATTTAGCTTACTACGCTATTACATAGGAATGCAGTATTACTTGCACACTGTTGCTTGGCATGTGTTGGTAGTCGCTTAGAAAATTACCTCACACCTGATCAGCTCTGATCTAATGTACAGCTCGTTCTAAGACAATCACACCTTCACTTTGCTTAGCCATTTTGAAAAGGATTCTTAAGTGGTACATCAAATATACGTTTTGTAAAAGTACCATTTACTTAAGAAACTTAACTTAAGAAAAACTTAAAAGCTCCTTACCTATTACACTGTAACATAAAGTTGTCCACCTAACCGCGAGTTTACACTGCTAAAAGACATCACATAAAATACGTTGTTATCTCTCTATAAGAAAACAGAGATGACAACATGTTTTAATAATAAACATAACAAATATTCTAAACTAGCTTTCCTGCGGTTTCGCACGCATACTTTTAAATTTTCGTAACTTAATTTCGCGTATAAATAACTTGGAACTGTAAGTAAATGTCAAAAAGTTGTTATTGTCCACTCGTACATTACGGTGGCAACCGACAATAGGTTTTATTTTTCCAACCGTACAGTTTTTTCTTTTGGATAAAAGTCCTATTTATACTTTTCTGTACCCCTGACAATGTGTGTGCAAAAAATCACGATGATCGGTTAAATCGTGAAGGCGTCAAAGTGTAGCAAACAATCTTACATTCGCATACATTATATTAATTAGGATTCCATCTCAAGGTAGTAAAAATATTTCATTAAGTACTTACCTAGTTGTTACACAGAACACGTCCGTTGTAATACGACAAGCCGTTATGTATTACGGCTAACTTTACCGTATCGTATAACTGACCGAAATACAGTGGTAGAGCACGAAACAACAACATCTGTTGCAGGAATGTGCCGGCTCGACCGGTGACATACCACGACTTTTTTATAGTAGAAGGTGGTAAACGAGCAAGCGGTTCACCCGATATCAAGTGAACTACCCATAGGCATCTGCAACAAACTAATAACCTACAAATGCGTTACCTACCCTTTAATGAACAAAGGGGATAAAAAGAAAAAAAGGATATTACTTTCTTCTGTCCATCCCATCCCCCGTCAAATCCTCTGCCCCTTCCTAACCTTTCCTCATTAGAAAAGAATAGGAAAGGAACAAGGACCAGTATTTAGGCCTCTAGCGCCTCAATCATCGGTCGAAACGCAGAAATACTTCTACTTCATGCCCGTCTTCTGTGAGGTCATAGTAGTAGAGTACAGTGGTAGTACCACTACAAGTAAAGGTAGGCATCTGCAACTCATTTGCTTTTTGCGGATGCCTATGGGAGCAATCGCTTAACATCAATCGAACCGCTTGTTCGTTTGCCACCTTCTTCCATAAAATATACATATTAACTCGTTTTCTCATAGCTGAGAGAGCATACGTCAAAACATTGTGCTCTAAAGCAATCTGCCTTATAAATTCTGTTTTTAGAATTTTATTTTTTTATATTCCGAAAATATCTATTATAGATTTCCAGATAACATATCAAATATTATAAATTTTCATTTTGATTAGATTTCAGAAAAGTATTGATACAATGTGTGTTTATATGAAGTCCTATATGCATCAGCATAAGAACTTTGGCTTTAAACAAATGTTTCAGAACATTTGTTTGCTCTAGTCCCTACACTAGCACTGTTATATTATACTACTGATGGCTCCTCTTTCAATAATTAATTTCCTATTAGCGCAATTGTACGGAGTGCGCATGCGACGAATTTTATTATTAGAAGGACGGTAAACGCGAACGCATGTCGATTGGCTTGCTCGACACGAGCGTCCGTTGTGTTTACAAGACAATTAAGAGTAGTGCTTGTTGATTGACTGCCGTCTTGAGTGCTCAAATAAATCATAATTTATTCATTAAAAAAATTCTAGAAGATCGCTCTGTGAAAATAATACCGAAAATGACGGTTAGTGATGGAATAGGTGAGTAATAAATTATTCATTACAATATATTTCGATTCTTAAAATTCATTGTGTAATAACGTTCTTTATTTGAAAAAAAATTCCATATACGTCAACTTACTTTATTAAAAACCTAACTCCAACGAAACTTAGACAATTTATTACATACATATTGTTTTAATTACTATTTTTAGGTAGGTACCTATAATGTATGTATGTACATTGTGTAGTATATTTAGTGATATTTAAAAAAAAACAATTACAGATAGAAATGAAAACAACGAAACAATAAAAAAATTCTACGTGGATTTTGAAAACGTCAAAACGTGAGTAAGTAATTTTGTTTATTTCGTTTAGTCACAACTTGAATTAGTATTTTAGCACTTGTATTTATAATGGAGATGATATAATTTGAGCAGCGGCAGATAATTGTTAGTTACGCAGCTGACAGAGCACTAGATGGTATTATTTAAAAAACTTGAGGAATTGAGGTTAACGAATTTGATTGTTGAATTTTTTTAAAAACTTTTTAATCATTTATCATATATATTATTTACTATAATGGGTAAAAATTTACTGTTAGTTTATGTACAAGGGAAATTTCATTAATTATTTGTAATTATGTTCATAAATTGTTTGTAGGAAGCGTCTAGATGGAAATAAGAAGAGTAATTTCACTTTTAAATTACTGGAGGTTTTGCCATCAAAACGGGAGTTCAAACAATACTTTGGAGTTATTTTATTCGGTAAGTTTTTATAAACCACTTTTACCACTGTTGCTATGATTTTTACGTTACAATTAAATATTATATTTCTTCTTCCTTTGTTTCTAAAGTACAAGCGAACATAATTATACTGATAATAAAATATATCGTTTACCATGATTTCTATGTTGAAATATTTTTTTATATATATGTGTGTTTACTTAAATTTGTGTTAACTTCGTGATTCTTTGAAACAACATTCAAATAAAAAATAGGAACCTACGTTTCTTGGACCCTAGGTATTCTGTAGCGACACGATCATTTTAAGGATACCTAGTAAGGATAAGGTCCTTACTAAGTAACCTTAAGTAATATTAAAACTTCATATTAAATAAACATTTAAATATCATATATAAGAAACTCAACGCGATGCTTCAAGTCTCTCGCCACGTATGAAAGAAATACATAATGTTTAATATTTTACACAATTATTTCTTTCAAATGTTTTGGGTTTGAACAGTTGGAAGGTTTTTTCGTTCAATGTTATAACAATAATTGTAATGGCGTTAAAGGTTTGCATCTCGACAAAATCTACTTGTCACAGTAAAATATATTTCTGCTGCTTAAGGACGTACTATGTTTTAAGACTCTCCTTGGAAAAGATCTGGGCATAGCCTCCTTATAAAAGTCATATGCTTAACCTGTCTTAATATTTTTTGTTTGAAATTTCAGGTGTAATACTTTGGGCTACGTCATGGTTTATCTTCCAAGAGGCGGTGTTACCGGGATCCAGTATTTTCAACATGGCCGTAATGATTTTAGTGGGGTATGTGTTTGGTCATACGTTGGAAAGGTATACGACGATCAATGCAATGGCTGGAATGGCCCTAGTGGGAGCTCTTTTTAGAATTTTCGGACAAACAAATTTCCTAGACAATCCTGTGGCAGACACAATCGACTATCATTTAAGGTATGTTGTTGAATGTATTTTTATAATAAGATTAGTGGATTGTATTATAAGAATTCAGGTCACTAGATGTTACTATGTGACTGCTACCCATCAACATCCGCAACTATTAAAAGTAAAGCAGCAAGGCATGGGGCTGTGGCACTTCCATCATCAGACGAAACACAAAAGTACATACCTATGTCACCGATCGATTGTGAATTTCGTCAGTTTATAATCGGACTAGATATATAACTGTCACGACTGTCAGCAAATTGTGAACTGTTTTAAACTAAATATCACGTGAAGTCGCCAAATTGTAAACTGAAAATTTGCTTACATTATTACGTTGAAGTTTAACTTTAAATGGAAGATAATAATAGGTTAGATTAGTTAGGTTGGACGTGATAATTATACACACAAAAATAATATCTTAAAAATATGTTTATTAATGAAAAAATAGGTTCATTGCGTTTGACAATTAGTTCAGAGTTTCTTGATATAATTATTATAGTTTTATTTATTATTCTTGGATTTGAACCGATCAATATTTTATTTGATATGTTTCATTGCTTGATATTTTATGGCATATTCTGGAAATCTTTATCATAATGAACTATCAGTTTTTAACTATTACTGCGGAGTATTTTTGCACCAGTGTAAGTTTCCTGCTATTTTGAGAAAAATGTATTCGTTATGTGACTCGAGTTTAACTTCTTCTCGTCTTGTACAAGCGATTAAATTAAAAACACTGCTTCATGACAAACTGATATTCAAAATTACTATAACTAGTACATTTTATTGAAATTTGTTAGTTGTAGTCATTTTTGGGTTTTATTTAAGAATGGAGAAAATTGACTTATAGATACAATAAAGTTTAGCTTTTCATGGCTTGAAATTTATTCCATAAACTATGTTACAAATATAGAATAACACGGCCTTACTTTTATACTTTCTCTTTATTTGCACTACATTACATTGTCAATTACCTACATTTATTATATAACATTAATTTATAATATGAAAAGTATAAAATTCATATTTGAAATGTATTAAACGCGTCTAACGCAAATATATTCGTGTTTGCTCTCATCCTAAGTCCAAACATGAAACGACGCATACGCACAATGACCATCTCTAAACCGGAAAGCGATGGATAATCTTTACATACCACTGCTCGATAACACGAGGTGGAATGCAGTGACGGCCTCTTAGACAGTTTCCCTGTAGAGAGGTAACTAAAACTCTGAGGGCCTCGATCCGACGCACTCGAGGTGCGTATGCGCAGATTATCAAGTGAAAAGATAACCTTTATAAATAATATCTCAATAAAAGCCCCATAGTAAAATTTTAAACTATAAAGAAGCAATGCACAATACTCTCTGGTGTATTTTTTTTTACAATACATTTAAACATACATGTTTTATTTATTATATTAAATTAAACTTGTTATCAAAAATTTTGAAAAAATATATTTTAAAAGTGTAACATCATATGTATTTTATTTTATTAATTGATTTAGTAACGTGCTGACCACAACCACTGAAATAGAATGATGAACTTAAACATCTGTTACGTTTATTGTTACATATTACGTATTTTATTAACTGTTTTAACGGTTGGATGTAGGGCATAGCTTGTGAAATGAGACATAGGCTATGATGATACTGAACATTTTTTCAGTATGCACAGTACTTTCTATAAAAAGTTATACACAGAGTAGCTAATCACTAGAGGGAGACTTCCAACTGCCCGTCCCAGTAGGTAGAAGTAGTTGGCCGTCAACTGAGTATTGACTTGCGTTCAAACGTACCATCCCACCAGGTTGAAGCAACTACCTTGATGCTCAGAAAACTATCGAACAATGAGCCTAACTAATAATGTCCCCGGCATTCACTGCACGTACCACTTAGTGGAAGCGAGTAGTTGACCGTCAACTGTGATTTTTTCTTTGCCTTCTAGCCTACCGTCCCACCAGGTGGAAGCAGCTATACCATGCAGCTCAGAAAACTCCTATCGGACATAGGCACAGAGACAAATAATCAGAGTACTTAACCTAATCACATTAAATCACTAAATCATCATCAGTCAATCATCGTTTTAAGACACCAGGGACGCCATCTAGTCCATGTTTTACATACTAAACACTTTGATGATGTTATAGATTTGTAAATGCTCGTGCATCTAAGTTTATGTATATTTACTTTTTATTTATTTCGAATGATATATTATATTATTAGATTTTAGTTTTAGTTTTTAGATATCAATTGTTGTGCTTGAATATTATGGGGTTACCGAACTGGTTACCGAAACACAGTTACTCGTATATATTAACTAATTCAAGACCAACGGATCCAATTGCAAATTTGTGTAAAAATTTATACCTAAATAAATTGATTTTTATTTGATAGTGGCGCCATCTAGTTCACTTCTCACGTTTCTGGCGTTACAGTATAGTAAACAATTTGTACATTTATCTGGTGTCAAAATAACCCTTACGTTTTGAACGTTATTCAGATGTTACCATTGTTAATAACCAAATAAAAAGAAATAATTGTTTTCCTGAATAATTATCCATGGGAATAAGCAATAATATGGGCAGCTATAAAATTTGTAGGACAAACAAACCAAAACAAATATACGAATGTATGTGACAAACGGTATTTTTTTCTTATTTTGTTGTTGTATTTATAGTTATGAAAAGAACTTGTAAAAAAGAATATATACTCGTATAAACTGGCGGTCTTATATAGTTATAAGACATGTGTTTCAAAAAAACCTGTGATTCTAACAGATAATATTTTAAATGCTGGGTCAATTTCCTAGCGCTTATTATGTTGAGAAATAGACTAAACAATTCAATTTACAAAATTCTGTTTTACACTGTATTTGCGCTCGTCTTCTCGAGGTATTATCTCGGTAGTGTTTAACTTCACAGTTCCTTCTAGGGGCGACGTAGCAGTGCTGTCCCCGTGATGCTACACGGCTTGCAATACACTCCGCGAATACCAATAAAATATATATTCGTGTGCAATAATATTAGACCTAAGACTGATGAGGTGATAGCGGCGTGCTTGTACAGTGTATAAAAAGATTAGACTAACATCGTAAAGTAATCTTACGAGATTAACGAACTGAGTATAACTTCGTCGCTTGCTGTATGCAGATCACAAAGGCAGAGGTGAGCGGACGTACCCTACGTCGTATTCCACGCGAGTCATGTTATTGAACGCAAGTTGTAAATAAGATTTGCAAGTTACAAATATTGTGTGTTTTATCGATATATTATTTTTTAACCGATTTATACAATCAGTGGCATAGGTTTTTTTCTCCCTGCCCTTTTCCAACTTTATGTGCGCTCGACGATACGACCGTAGTCCATACTGTAATAGGTTTTGGCTATAGTTTTTTTTTACGACCGGCCGCCTGCCAGACGCTAATCCTCCTCAGGCATATGTATGAAATATTAGTAGATTATCGAAATAACTTACTAATATTTCTTTTAACCATGTCCAAGCAATTTTTAAAGTTGATTGGACATGGTCTATGACAATAGCCGAATGGCGAAATTCGAACCCAAGACTATGTTGTGCATGTTTCTCGGTCCGTACACTTTATCATTAGGTTAGTGGCATAGGTTTTGCTGTTGTTATTTATTTTAGTTGGTACTCACAATGAGATCGTCTCGTCTGCATTGTGTAGTTTTAATCTTTATAATTAATCTATTAATTTAGGACTTAAATGATTATTTTCTTTTATTTTTTCGGGTCCTTGTATATGTATTTTTTTGTACTTTACTAATTATATTCAATTGTTTTGTTCCTTAACATTTAAAATGTTAAAAAATAAAACAACAACGGTAAATACTTCCTTTAGCAAGTGTCATTTGGATTGATGATTGACCACAATGATGTTTTAATTTTCAGTTTGTAAATATAGTTACCAACGAAGTTATCATAACTTATTCAAAGATTACCGATAACATTTTACTCCACTTACGATGGTCAATAGACCTTTCTAGTAAATAATTGACTTACACTGTACTGTTTGTTTCGTAAAATAACGATCCAATAACAGTAACTCGAATCGTTGTTTACACAGAAAATAATATGTCGAAACCGTTTCTGGTATGTAATGCTAAGCCTAAAGGATCTTGCAGCTATCAATTACAAAAAGGCCATTATTACAAAAAAAATAAAAATAGCTTGACCACTTAACGGTATTATATAGGTTTTTTTTTATAGAAGAAGGTGGCATACGACCTTACGAGTCACCTGATGTTAGGTAAAGCAAAAATGAATTGCAAATGAGTTGCCTACCATTAATGGAGAGAGGAGGAGATAGACAGGAAAAAGGATATTTCCTTTTCCTATTCATCTTCTCCCCGCCCACTCCTCTTCCGCTTCCCATCCCATCCGTATTAGGAAAGGATGGGAAAGGGAAGAGGACTGAAATTGGGCCTCCGGCACCGCATTCATCCGATGAAACGCAGAAGACATCTACTTCACGCCTGTCTTCTGTGAGGTCGTGGTATTTCACCGGTCGAGCCGGCCCATTCGTATAACAGATATTTTTGTTGCGGGCTCTACCACTGTAAGGTCAATGTAATTCATTTAAAGCTATCAACATTGTGCTCAATATGCAGTAATTAAATCGATGTTTTGTGGCAGCTGACCGATCGCTATACCTTGTACATACCATAGTTTCATCAGATTTTGAAGCTCCCCACAAGTGCAGATACACTATTTAGTTAAGTAACTGAACTTCAAGGCTTCCTTTGATCTCTTGCTGTAAACTTGACTTATAGCGGTGCTGTATATTTTATCTTAGAAGCTGGAAGATTGTTCTTAACTCAAATAACTGGGCAGCTGGACCTGATCCTCCATAGAGTTTCACTTAGGGAAAATTGCTGTAGGCAAACTAAGTCAGTTAAATAACTTGTAGTCTGGTGCCTAATAACCGTCAATAACCGTCTTCTATGATTCAATTGCACCTTAGTTCGCGATCAACGATTCATAAGATAAATTTGACTCATTACACGAATACAAATCATATCGATGAACACCTGGTACTAAACAATTGTGATATTTTGCATCATATATTAACGTGTTCTGACAGCAAATGTTCTTCAATTGCATTATTTTCGATTTTTGACGCTATAGGTGCTCGTCATAACGAATACTAACGTTTAATTACTAACGACTACAATACTATCAGAGAGAGAGATCTAAGGTCGAGCTATATCGACTGGTTCTGTTACGAACCTAAATATTTATGTGTTCGAGAAACAAACTACGTTTTATATTAGTAAAAACGAAGAAAATATCGCCTGTACCTGAAAAGATATATCTTATTTTCTTAATCGGTTTATATGTAAAAAAAATGTCTTAACTACTTATTCCTCCATATTTGCCATAAATTAAAAATTTTGAGGAACTCAAAACGCCAAAAGTAAATTAAATTAATACATCATTAACTGTAATAATTACTGTAAATTATTGCTTATGTTTCAGACGAATATACCCTGTTCTAATATTGACGAAGGGACCGCTCGGTTGGAATTGGCCATATATTAAAAATAATTCCGTGAAAGTTTTTCTATTGGCAACTCTGCCCTGGATCGTCGAGTGTTTATCTACGGCCATATTTACTCACGTACTACTCGAATATCCTTGGTATTGGGGTAAGTGGCGCGGAAAGCGCTTTTTACGCGATTTACGAAGCCAAGTAACAGCTCTGGCCTTCGCCGTAAGTTTCCTGAACAATTGTTGTGTAACAATAGAGTACATTCACTTCTCTTCGAGCTTTAATCATTTGTAAACATACAACAAAAAAATTAATTTAAATATAAAACACGATAAAAAGAAACAGCAATGAAATAAAGAAAGTTTGAAAAGCAACTGTATTCAAAATTAATTATACTAGACTCACATTTTTGTATAACAATGATCAAGTACAGAACAATATACTTTTGCTAACTATTAAGTCTATCCTTAATTTGACTGAGAATCTGCTTATTGTTGAAGGGAAACTGTAATGCGAAAAATATTCTCTTTACTTTTATTTCCGATACTTCAAAATTATGAATGGACAGACACAGCTGCACACAGCGTAAGCGACAACTCAA
>DWTW01001089.1:0-13568 GCA_018246275.1 Papilio slateri | reverse complement strand
CCATTGATATTTTTCCATTCAAATGGAATAATCATTTTAATATTGTTTGTCAACAGAACGCAACCATTGGGGCTTAATTATGGAAATGCGACGTTTTATCACGAGTGAACAGCATTTTACACTTAAACCGATGTCGTTGACACGATCAAGTTGCCATTACGAGCTTAGCCGTCTTTTATTTACTCAGACGCGATTGTCGGAATATGTTATGATTTTTACATTGTATTATAATGATGATATCATCTTGAAAAAATTGATCACTGATGACATTTCTAAATAGATTATATCAAATCTATAACAAAATATTGATTTTGATTACCATTGATTTGATCAATTTTTTGATAAATAAATACAGTATAATAATATACAAGACATTAGAGCAATAATTGTTTTAACATGTGAATGTTGTATCTTTGTGTAATTAAAAACTTATATTAAATTTCTTAAATGTAAACATTCATAGCTAAGATAATAAGTGATAACAAAAGAATCATTCAATACAATACTATAAATTGGTAGAAGACATATTTTACACTAAAAAGATCACAGTTTCAATTTATTATGGCAGAGCGTTATAAAGTGTTTTATAGAAACAGTTCGAATTACAGTTAAGTTATTGAACGTAACACGTGAGGATTTAAATCGTCGATGTAGATTATTGTCACGTTGTAAATTTACGTTAAACGCTTAGTTACGACCCTTTTAGTTATTATAAACTGTGCTCTTATCTCCGACTACAACCATTTCTGTTTTGTCAACGTTTTATTTTTTAATAAGTTTTGTTTCTTAAAATTAAGATATGTAGTAAAGTTTATTTGAAACAATAAATGTTAATTATTTTGATAAGCGATGGGAGGATGGAGGAGCTCATTTTAGGCGTGATAAATTGCGTTCTTGCATTAATGACAATATAAACTACAATTACTTACTATTTTAATGTGTCCAGTGTACGTTGATTAGCACACGCCCTTACATATTTTAGACATAATATGTTTGATCAGAATCAGATAGATATTACCTCTATTAATTGCGCATGATATACAGCAGAAGCCTTACGATTACTTTTTATTTCATTAAAAATCTTCTTAATTCTTATAGAATTTTAGTGCTCGGAGATGGTTCACTACAGTCAAATGATAGATATAAAAGTACTTTATGTTTCGTACATAATATACTCAAACATTTTTAGTACAAAATGGTAAACGCGCAGTGATATTCTCAAATATTCATTGCAGTCATTTAATACTAAATCACATCTATAGCAAACAATACACCGAATAGTGTCACGTAGAACGCATCGTCAAACTAATGATGCGTAAAAATATTTCCCGTGTCGTTTTATAACCGTCGATTAATCAGGTTAAAATTTTAGACAAAGTTTATTTTTAAAAGTGTATGGACGTATACCGGTGTGTTTGTACAAGACCGTATCCATTAGGCTTTATTAAGAGTATGGTCAATATTGATCAATGTTTTATGGGCGGTCGATGACATAACGATGCAATTAATTTTCGCCCCCACCACCCATGATGGAGCCTTTGATGTTTATGCACTTCATGCACTTGCTAAGTGTGCCCGACGTATTAATTTGTTGCGGTTATAATCAAATTAATTGTTTGTCGCACGAAGGTAACGGGTACTCATATTAATATGATCAATTATTTATTTAAACGAGAAGTCTAATTAACGAAATATATTTCAATCTTTAATATAACGTACCTATACATACGATCTTTTATAATAATTCCGAGTATATAGAGAAATTGAAAATAATTTTGTTTGAATATTTTTATTCAAACAAAATTATTTTACTTAATAAACTGTAGATTTTTTATGGGTAGCTTTAGTCACTTCACATCGCGCGTTGGCTACCTTCTTCGTAAAAAGACAAGGTTTGCTGCTGTTTATAGAAATGAAGCCCGAACCATAACTGGCTAAGCTATTTACCGATATCAGCTCTATCACAACTGTATAAATATTCTGGCACATTTTGAAAAGCTTATGAATATGTAAATTTGCAGAACTATACCAAACATGAAGACGTAACTACATACGAAGTTACCGCATCAGTGGAACTCCATATTTAGTTGATAGTTAACGTCACACAAGATTAGATGATTCCACGTTGCAACTGACTAAACTCGGTCGCAGTCCAATTTTGGTTTTGCAACCGGGCAAAAAGTTTGTGCGCGGGCAGGTAACTTGTTCATTGTGACAGGCGAGGACAAATTTGCATTGTAATGGATATCCGGACTTCGCTTCGGTCAACTCTATTTATGTGATTATCTTCACAAACTCGCGGCAGTGTGCAGTTAGGGTAAATTCGAAATTGGAGTTCTAGAGCTACATAAAAATAGAGGCTCTCAATTCCTTCCAATGGATGTCGGCACTACTCATGCGAGTATTTTGTTAATTTGTTTCTTAACGTTCTCCTTTATTCTTAATCAAAATGTTATAATAAGAATTGTCTCATGCCTCATAAGTAGATGGTTCAATGTATACAAAGCCTTACCATTTTTTAATATGCCATAAACGTGTCTTAGAGAGAGGTTACGAGATTGAACACGTAACTAAAAGAAATATTTATAAACCTATAAAATACCTTGTGGAATGGTCTGCCTGGGTGTTTCGAAACTAATACGATTTAGAGTTCTTCAAGAAAAGATGGTAAATGCACCTAGAGCTTCTTTGTTTTTCAAGCTGGCCAGATCAATTAACTCTGGCTCCTCGTTTTATTTCTTACTTAAAATATAAGTGACAATATCCAAATTAGTCAATTTATAGGTCTAGGACTCCTTTTGACGTTCTTTTTCAATTACAAAATAATATAGTAAGGAACAATCGCAATACGTGAAACCTTCAAGCACAAGTTTTATGTTGTGCAACGTGCTTTGACCGTAGATGCAAACATTTAATTTCTATTATATGTAGAGCTACCAGGGAGGTATTTATAAATGTGGATGTGAATTATAATTTATGTCTTTCGTGACGTCATCTGACTTTATATTTTGGTTGAGGATTATATTTTTTTTACCCTTTTTCAAAAGACGACTTAAGTTTATGCTTTTAAGCGACTTACATTTGTATTTAGGAATTCAGTGTAATACAACTTGAGCCAATAAGTCAAATTATAAACATTTAACGTAACCACACAATGGGTTAAGCGTCGTGTTCCTATTATTTGCGGGTGGCCTCTACCCCGACTGAATGCATTGTGCTCCACACAGAATAGATTCGTCACTATTGTAAAGATATTGGAGCACGGATTTCAGAACGTCGAATTATTCTTCGATATTCCCGTCGCTGCTCAATTTTGTTGGAAATTATCTATTGTTGAAAGACACGCGCTTGATTTTTGATACAGGTTATCGGTAATTTGCTACATGTCATGGAAAAGCTGGAAGATTCATTTGTATTGCATGTACCTATTTTTACATTTAAGTAATCTTTAAATTAAATCCTTTCGTAACCTTTAGTATTCAAATAATAATCAAAAACGACTTCGTCGCGATAATTTTGACTGTAACAAAAATATAGAAAATACATTTGACCAATTTTATTGGTTTTTAATTATGTTAATATTTTTTCTATACTTTAACCGATTTCCAAAAATGTTTAAAGAACCTTCTCTTTTTCCTTTGTCATTGTAATAGTTTGCCAAAATATTTAATTTCTTAAGTGATGTAAAACTGTGGAAGAATTTAACACTACTATAAGTGCAAAGCCATTTCAAGTGGTACCTGTAGAATACCTAGTTCTGTTGGAACATTGATGAGTGTACGTTGAAAGTCTAATATATATCTATTCGACATTGTGTAAAAAAAACTCCGACGACCAACTGGGCTGTCCACAATCGAAATGAAGCAAAGGCATCTCCCGTCGACCGCATTGTTCCTTTGTTGTCCGCTCGTGGCCAGAACCTTTGTCTGAGAATTGTTTTATACTCAATGTAAGTCACGAATACCATGTACTGTCTAACTGAATAAGGACTGTTCATTCTTCGCTACCCCGGTTGCTTATTGCCATACCGCCGTTCTCCCTTACATCTCTATCATGCACATATCGCTGTTAAACTTAAGTGAACGCCTTTAACAAGCACCGAGTTGTTTGACTCGTATAAACGTCTTAGCGTACTACGCTAAGACGTTTACTTGAGTCATGAATAACATTATGTAAAGTGCAAAAATAGATTGCGTACTTTACACAATGTTATTTATTTAAATACTATTGTCAAATAGTAAACAAATCTTATCTATTTTTCGAATTTAACCAAAGTAAGTTTTTATTTAATAAAACCAAACCTTAAGCCTTTAGGATGACCATTTAAATTACCTGAGATCAATTTTGTTTAGAGTTTTTTTTGGACCAAAATAAGTAAGTGAGCCTATCCTAGTCTTGTAGTTAAGATAAATTTATGTATTTGTACATTTATTTAATTATTCCTTATTATGTATAGGAGTCAACACACGGAGCAATAGTTCTAGTATCAAAAATAACTACTTATATACTAATCAAATCATAGACTTACATACTAATTAGAATTTGTTAATTACATAACAAATCATAATTATCCTTTAAATTCAATAATAATACTTTCATTGAACTATATATTTTCATTGTATCTCATATCTTATTTCAAGAAGATCGAATAAAAATGTATCAAGATTCAGAGAAAGCAATTGCCTCAGATATAGGATGTGATATAGAAAATGCAACGAATGCGATTCTCCTATGCTCCATCGACTCTAACGTACTCGTATTTCTGACAGGAAGTATTTGAGAAATATCTTCACGAAGTAATTCTATCATTTCTCTCAAAGATATTGAGAGCAAGACTAGAATTGCTTATTTATCGTTCAGTGCATGTGGCCGAAAATTCGTCCTTTGCAGCATTTTTGTGTGCAATTTTAAATACTTATTTCCGCAGTGTACCTATCGCATTAAACAGTTAAAAATATAAACATTACGTTTGTGCTTTTTCTATTAAACCTCTAGTTAAACTATAAATATTGAAACAAAATATTGATCAGTTTGTGTATTATAACGATGATTTACTCGATAATTCTTACTTGCATGGCCTAACTCCATGTAGAGTCACCTGTATGTAGAAGATGATATATGCATCTCTTCAGACGATTGACTATACAATGGGTCATCTAGAAGATAGTCATAGATCTATTGTACTTACAATTATTATAAAAAAATATTTTATTAGTTACTTTAAAAATTTGTAAATGGTAGCCCCAGACGTTCTACCGCTACTGAACGCGTCATATGAAAAAAATAATCTAGGTTCAAAATAAATGCGAAAAAAAATCTAGTCTCTGACAAAATATGTTGGCAAAAGCTGAGTTAATGATTACAATGTGAAACACACGACCTTTATACGTCCCTATATTGGACGAAGCTCTCTCGTTAAATGCCATGTTCTTGCACGCCAAACTTGACCTTAAAGTCATTTTGAGTCAAGATAACCGCGAACATCGATCCGAGTGAGACGTACAGACCTTTAACCAAATTTCTCTAGAGCTTCTATTTCGTTTTAGTATTATAATATTCATTATAGTTAAGCAAATTTTTTGTCATTATATGATTGGGTGATAGTAATTAAGCACGGTATGATAATGAAGTTGTCTTTACAAATTTTAGTTCCATTTAAGAATAGAAAAATGTATCTCTTATGATCTGTCATTTCTATACATATATAGGTTTTTTTTATTCTATACATATATCAAGTACAATGAATTGTACGCTATTCAATTAGAGATCTAGTTCGTTTCTTTATGTATCAAAAATACGGAAATAATTGGATTGAAACAATGTTATTTTAGTTTTTATACTATTATATTACAAACTACCTACTGCCGCGTTGTGGAACGGTCAGTCCTCGGCGGTATTTCCAAACCAGTACGACTTAAGGTCCTTCAAGAAGCAAGCATACCTTTTTATTAAAGGCCGGCAACGCATCCGCAGTTTCTCTGGTATTGCAGATGTCCGTGGGCGACGATGATCACATTGCTGTTCTCGCTGCTCGTTTGTCGTTTTCTTTTATAAAAAAAACTACCTCTACTACTTGTTAAGCTGGAGAGTAACCTACAAAGTTATTACATTTTCTTCGAAGGCAATGTCGAACATTACCTTTTTCCGTCAGAAGTATTATTTATATTACAACTAGCTGCACGCGGTATGCGTTCCGATGCCGCGTAAAGTAAAAAACTGTTTGGTTGCATATTCTGTTTACTAAAGTCTCTTTAAATATGTCATATTAATATCAAAGCATTGTGCAAAGTGCTTTATTAAGAACGGTAACGATCTATAAAGCTAATTTTATTGACGTGGTTTCAAATATGTTTAATATATTGACAAAACATAGTGCAAAAAGTTTCCTTAAAATCAAACAAAATATTTTTAGTTATATAGATTTTTTTTAAACTACAACCTCGAAACGCCCTATCAAAGTTTCATCACAATCTAGTCAATGGCTTAGGAACGCATAGAGGACAAACATACAAACATAGATTTTTGTTTATATAGATAGATCGATTAAAGAATGTATTATACATTCTACTAGTGGACCCAGCAGACGTTGTCCTGCATGAACGTTGTCTTGCTTGCGGGTTCAGCTTCCGTCATAATATTTAAAATAATCTTCTGGAACCCGATGGCAGCGCCATCTGCTGGGTTTATTTGTGAATCTAAATCATCCTCGAATCCACTTGAACACATGCACAAAAATTCATTCAAATTTGTTCAGCCGTTTAGGAGGAGTTCACTGTCACAGTTCACACACGTACAGAAGAATTATATATATAAAGATAAATAACATACTCTATAAAAAAAATTGTTCCTACCCTCTACCCGGCTTATGTAGGGTCGGCACAATACGACCGAAATCCATACTGTAATAAGATTAGGCTATATTTGTTTTTCATATATGAAAAATTAGTAAATTATAGAAAACATTTACAAATATTTCTTTGAAGCATATGCAACCAAGTTTTAAACTTGTTTAGAAATGGTGCACGACAATAGTCGAATGGCGGGATTCGAACCCACGTACCATGTTGTGCATGTTTCGCGGACCGTACCCGTAACCTATTGGCGCTTCGTTCATTCACCATTCATACTAATACTGTAAAGAGAAAAGATTTATTTGTTTGTCTATTACAAACTTTTTCATTATTAACAAACTTCGTTATTCAGTAGATTTTTAGGGTATTCTTTTATTTTTAACGCTCAAGATTAAATTTGACCCGATCGATGCCCGTGTCCTTTACAGACTTCTCATACTGTTAGTATAATATATTATATAGTTTTGATGTGAAATAACATTAACTGAAATTAGAAGATTATCTTATTACTAAAGCGGATATAAGGCGGAATATAGACGATATAAATTATCTTGACATTTTTTGTAATATCTT
Organism: Papilio slateri; assembly: GCA_018246275.1. Classification (NCBI taxonomy): domain Eukaryota; kingdom Metazoa; phylum Arthropoda; class Insecta; order Lepidoptera; family Papilionidae; genus Papilio; species Papilio slateri. The sequence continues at coordinate 6,144 of DWTW01001089.1, read as the reverse complement.
TCAAACAAAACCAAGAAAATAAATTGCGTGAATAATTAATTTAAAACATGATGATATTTTTGCTGAATACGACGACTTTGTGACTTATTGCTTGTTTTAAAATGTTTTGTGTACCGTGAGGAACATCGTCGCGGTCTCCTGAGATGGCGGCACGCTCCACATTTCACTCCTCCTGACGGTGTATTGTTGAAAAATAATTTTCGTTGTCTTATTTTTGTTGGAAATCAGTCTTCATTTTGTTTCTGTCATGTCAACAATGTTGAGAAGAACCCTTGGGGATCAATGTTGACATATTCGTTTTTAAATAATAAAAGAATTTTCACCTTATTTTAAACAAATGAAAATAGGCAAAGGTACTTCTTTATCCATTTCAATGGAGTTAGATCCCAGATATCACCAGGAGTAGATCTGTCATCTAACTGAGCAAAACAAAATTGGTTCACATATAATGGAACTTTCAAATAGAAGAGAAAAAGCAATGACATTATATTCCTTCTCTGATAGATGAAGTATTCTTCTGATTCTGAATTCCGATTTCGGATTAAAGATTAACAGATCACAATGGGGTATGGGTTTTTATTCAACCGACACCAACAAAGCAATTTTAATAATAACGTGACTGTTGTATTCAATCCTTGGGACAAGTCATTAGTCATAAAACAATTTTCGTATAATACTTGTACATTTCTTTTCAGCATTGTATGTTTTCACAATTAATATTTATTTGACGTTCTCATTGTGCCGGAAGTAAGCACGAGTGCTTGTTATTCAAATAAGCCTTGTAATTGAACTGTTGTTGAGTCGATAAAGCCTGACTCATCAGTTTATAACGATATTCACTGTTTAATTTCACACTCTTCAGTTGTATTGCCTCATTGTATTTTGATTCAAGACTTTTTGAATTTTATTCCCTGTGGTAACCAGTAATAGTTAATTTTAAAAACAAAAATTCTGACTAACTGTAATTGAATATCATATCATCATTCATCACATTATCATATTAGCTATGACACTCCGGGAAAAAATACGAATTTAATGACACCTCTATCTTCAAAAACGGTTAAGCCGAAAATGGGACAGAAATGCATACATACGTGAAAGACCCGCATCGGTCAGTCAGTCAGAATAATATTTTTATTGTTAAAAATAATTAAGGCGTGGGGAAGTGACGACCCCATCGCCCATTGGTGCAACAGTTTAAGTGACAAAACTGTTGCGCCAATGCAGTCAGTCAGCGCTTTGCTAAAGGTGTTCGTGCCGTGCCTCGGCAATAAGATAACAGCGCTAAGACCCGCTTGTGCATAGGGCCACAACAGGTAAAACGGTACCGGAGTTGGGCGTCCTCCGTTACCAGACGCCCAAATTAAATGCCCAAATTTTTGTTAGGATGAAAAATTGGAGAATAGTCATTATTTTTCTAGGTAAAGGTAGCTAGTTAAAAGGTAAATTTGTAAGTGGCCTACTTATATGTTATTATTTTTTTAATAACTAAAGACTATATTAAGAAAAAAACTATTAACGAAAAAAGTAAAAACGTATAAAAACGCCATCTAACAATATGCTGTGGTATCAGTAGGTATCATCATTTTTTTACTGTTTTTTTTTTCACAAATAGTTTTTAAGTTCTTTTGTCGTTGAATTTTATTGAATTGTGGTTAGCACCTATAATTGAGGTGGCACTCACCGAGCCTGTAATTAATATATTGTGTGTATTCAACTGTCTAAATTAAGTGTTCATCTTGTTGGTGTAACAAATTAAATAAATAAAAAATCATACATTAACAATACTTTGGGTTAGTTTTCCTAAAAATAATAAGAGCGCTACGTTTGAGCACAGTTTAGTTTACAGCTTGTGTAAACGTTCAGATAATGAGGCCGCCGCAGACTTAATTGTTTGCTAGAGGTAGCTGCACGCAAACTTTGTTCACTTAAGGCTAAGTTAACAGCTCGATGTTCTAGACACCAAACTTGAAGAAGAACTTTTTATAAATTTAAAATTGTATGTAAACGTGAAAATAAATGTAATTTAACATTAAAAAAAACTCCCAATTTTATATAACACTAGCAGTGCACCACAGTTTTACTCACCATACCTTTTAATTTAAATGAAATTAGATTATCTACTTAAGAAGCAGTAGAGTAATGTTAATAACCTTACGTAATAACTAAGCTGTCAAATGATGACCGAGGAAGTGACCTTAAAGAATACTGTCGTGACGCAGAGTGTGTTTATGAGTAACGTCCCATCAAATCCCATCCCATCCCATCCCACATCCCTTCTTTTTCTCTCTTGAGTGAGATGGCGGTGGCCTAATTTTAATCCTCTTCCCCTTCCTATCCATTGAGGACAACGAAGATTGGACGAGGAAGGGATGGATAGGAAAAGGAAATATCCTTTTTTCTGTCTATCTCCTCCTCTGTCCATTAATTTAAGGTAGGAAACGCATCTGCGACTCATTTGCTTGTTGCGGATGCCTATGGGTAGCGATCACTTAACTGCTTGCTCGTTTGCCACCTACTTCCATTAAAAAAAATCATCATATTTTTCGGCCAAGGAATCTGTGTTGTTCTATTATAGACATAATTTCCGGACATTCCGTGTAAGTCATCGTCGAATGTGTGAACAGCAAAGGAATGGAGCAAGTTTATAAAGTTATGATTGTATTAAATGTGATATAAGGTACTTAACTTAACCTAATGGTTAAGGATTAGACCTTGGAACATTCACACCATGGTCGTGGGTTCGAATTCAACCATGTTTAAAACTTGTTTGAACATGGTTAAAAGAAATATTAGTAAATTATTTCGATAATCTACTCATATTTCATATATATACCCGAGGAGGGTCGGCGTCAGGCAGGCGGCGGGCCGTAAATTTTTTTTACGAGTCAAAACCTATATGGACTACGGTCGTACTGTGTCGTCACTACATAAAAGTGGGGAAAGGGCAGGAAGAAAGAAAAAATCTACTTAATTGAGTTGATACAAGGCGTAATAATAGTTTGAAGTCTTATATACATTGACTAACGCTGAAATTAGTTTGTCGTTTACATAAGTGAATATTGCTAAGTCTTCCTTGAACAAGCTTGATCGATTTAGTTTGAGCTACAATTTTGGGTGTGAGCAGTACGTCAGCATCCTATTGTAGAGCGGAAGTTTACGAATAGATAATATGCTGAAGTGTTCCAAGTTTAACTGGGGTTAAGTACACGTTAACTAAAACTGATGGACACTTATTGACGACGTATTAGTTAGTAAATAGTTGTTATGAAATACAGGAACCCTTACGCCTATGTCAGAGCTGCAGAGAGTAATTACATCAATAAATTGTTATTACACATGAAATTCAAACAATTTTCTATATACATTTGTCTAAAATATTAATATCATCTAAAAGAAGTCCTACAAGACGTAGGTTTACCTGAATGATTACCACAGGATCAGTTCCTTTGCCACCCTCATCTCGTGAATAAGAACTTACAATCTAGATAAACCCCATAAATTCTGCGAAAACATTTGTGTCACGATGGTCTTTTTTGTAGGATAAGAGAGGATAATGTGCAACGTTTCGCCTAATATTAAGTAATTACCGCAGCCCACCAAGAACCACGAACTACCCACGAACTAGAAACACCAGAGAAACTATAGATGTGACCGGCCTTTAAGGAAGGAGAACGCACTTTCCTTGAAGAACCCTAAGTGGTATTGACTTGGAAATATCACTGGAGGCACATTACTCCACAAGGAAGTAGTGCGAGGCTGGCTCTGTTCTGTCTAAGAACTTTCATAATTGTTAATTGAACATGGTGCCCTATAATGATGCTGTTGATCGTCAACTCATCTCGGAGGCCTTGGAGGCGTAGGTAGCTACGCTGCGTCATCGTGGCCGTCATTGTTAAACTTCTTGTTCCTATCTAACCTCCATATCTAGATTAGGCGATGAATAATACTACTGTTCAATTCAATGGTTTTATAAAATGAAAGTCCATGTCACCAACTAAATTATTTTGCGAAAAATGTTAAAAGACCATATTGTTACATTAAAATTGAATCATCTCTTCATTATTTACAAAAATATCAAAAATAATAATTCATAAGGTTTCTGCCCAAAGCGGCCAGTATGTAAAACCTCTTTAGACATATCGATTAAGATGTAAACATTTTTTAGACAGCCACCATAAAGTAATCTCGTATTTATCACTATATCACTTGTTTATAGCATTACAATGTTTGCCCAATTACTAAGTTATGAAACCGGTTTATTGCCCAGATTTAATCTGTTATAATATTAACGAAATCTTCTCGTAAAACTTGAAGTGCTCGTAAAAGTGAAATGTTAAAATAATTTACGGAGGCAACAAGGTGCGCCGCGGATGTATTGTTTTAATAGGTCTTTTACTGCAGTTTTTGATTGAGAAAACTTCATATAAAGTTTCTTTTATTTTCATAATTCAAAATTGAAATAGTTCACTGTATTATTGTAAGTTAAATTGTCGAAAACAATATGGATAACCGTGTGGAAAATGCCGTATTTCCGATAATTCCAGATAAAAACAGTATTTAACGCTTCACGTTATTAACGAAAATTATATAACTGCCATCTGTGCATAATAAAACGAGATAAAACATAGTTCACAGCGTCAAAAGTCGAAATATAAGGGCGCACGAAGCAAAGTAAAACTTAGTCGGCACCGTATTCCATTCAATTTTGTCTTTTATTTGTTGCGGTTCCGAAAGCATTCGCTTGTCATTTTTCTCGCTGGAATTTTTTATAACTTTATTTCGCGTATTTATAGTTGAATGTCAAAAGTTAAGTGTCAGTTGTATAGTCATGTTACCATAGCGACCGATTATATTTATCTATCCCTCGGAAAGTTTTTTTTCGACATAAAAGGTTCCCTATGTTCTTTTCTGTATCCCTGACAATGTTTGTGCAAAATTTAATGATGATCAGTTGAGTCCTTTACGCGTGAAAGAGTGACAAACAAACAAACTCATATTCGCATTTATAATATAAGGATAACATAAAAATAAATGTTTGGATTTACACCAACAAATGGCATTTATATGAACTGTAATAATTAGCTAACTCGACGCACGGGCTACCAATGAATGTAAAAATTTTCAACTGATTTTTTCTGACCAATCTTTCTCCGAGTTACAGTTCTGTTTCTCGTCAGTCGATGAATTTTCCCTACGGCTCCGATTACATTTTCAATAATAATACTCAAAATAAGTACATTTTTGTGAAGAAATATTAAAATATTTTAAAAGAATACATTTTGTCTTACATAGTAATTGTGAGTTTGTGTGTGTATATTTTGATGTAGAAAGTTTAACTTGGACTAGAAAATTAACTTGGACCTTCGATATTAAAGTTACTTGATTATAATGTATAAGCATTCAAAGCGTAGTGCGTGAATTATATTAAAGTCAGTAAACAATGTTTCAGGCGCCGTAGTACAAAAGCTTTTGTAGCCCGCCATGTTATGTACTCTAGTTATGCGAACAACGGTTAACGAAGCGCGTAAAATAGCATTAGGTTGACATAACAGCTTCTGTTATAACAGTACTAAATAGCGTGCTAATTTTAATTATAAATTTAATTAATTCACTAGGAATAGATGTACATGTAATGGAAGTACAGTAAATCTTTTTTATTGTGCAATATTTGGTAAAATTTCTATATCAATTGTACCTGCCAATAGAGCTATAATAATTAACGCGCTTTCATTAGCTCGATCAGTATGTAATCTTGCAATCTAACGGAATCTTTGAACGTAAATTTAACCGACTTTAAGATGTCAAATTTTACAAAACTTGCCCAGTTACTGAGTGACAATACAATAATTTCATAATTTGTTCTAATTACGTGACGTGAGATAGAGAATAACGCCATCTAGTTAAAAATTGCGAGATTTTTTTAATTTATCATTCATTTTACAAACAAAGGCATACGGGATGAAATCTTCATCTATTTTTGTTTTGTTACGCCAAAGAAGTATAACTTCAAAAATGTCAAAAATTTTCAAAAACATGTTGAAATTGGGCAAGCAAGATAATATTAAATTTATAGAAATATATAAAAACTTTATTTTTATATTTGCTACAGCTGACTATTTCAGACTTTGGGCCAAAAGAAAT
>DWTW01001088.1:0-13568 GCA_018246275.1 Papilio slateri | reverse complement strand
CTTAGTAAATTGGAGCCTATGGCGGCAGATGGCAAGGGCGGCTAATTTGAGACCATTTTTTTATTTATATTTATTCAAAGTTATGGCAGATTGTTTTTTTTTGATTAGGTGGCAAACGAGCAAGCGGGTCACCTGATGTTAAGTGACTGCTACCCATGGGCATCCGCAACGAGCAAATGAGTCGCAGATGCGTTGCCTACCTTTAAAGAACGGAGGGGATAGACTGGAAAAGGATATTTCCTTCTTCCATTCATACCCTCCCCGTCCAATCGTCTTCCCCTTCCCATCCTATCCTTATTAAGAAAGAATGGGAAAGGGAAGAGGGTTGAAATTAGGCCTCCGGCACCTCACTCATCTGACTAAACGCAGAAGCGTACTTCTACTTCACGCCTGTCTTCTGTGATGTTGCGGTATTTCACCGGTCGAACCGGGCCATTCGTGCAACAGATGTTTTTGTTGCGGACTCTACCACTGTTAAATGAGATGACAATGCGGATGGAAGCTCGGTCTACAGCTAGTTAATTTAAACTCTAGGCTTTACAGCATGTAATTGAAATACTCGCAAGCGGAACTATGGCTATTGCAACCTTTAAAACAATATACTGTTTCAATATGAAATGTAACAATTTAACACATGATATGATCTCGAAATAATTATAATTTTGATATGAAAACTTAATCGTCTCTCGCTCTAATAATTTCATAAATTTACATAAATATTCACTATTATTTCGCTGCACGGCCTTGAGAGATAGACGAGTGCGATAAAAAACAAATAACTTGGCATATAATCCGTCCCTCTCTAGCGGACGCCCGAGCAAAAAGTAAAAATAATACAATTTAATAGACCAGTGTTGGTGCAATGTAGTGAGGCATGCCGCATTCGGATTGCTAATTACGATAATCGAGCAGAATTTATTCTATTCTATATGGAAGCATAGCTTTATCATTATAAAAATATTTATATAATACTAGATGTAGCCCGCGGCTTCTCACGCATTCGTTTCTTATTTTCCTCGCTGGAAATTTTTGTAACTTGATTTCGCGTATGGCTTGGCATTTATAGGTGAATTTCAAAAAAAATGTTATCGCTTTCCAGGGTAATGTATGACATGACAGTAACACACGATCAAAACGTGTTTATTGTCATGTCAATACCGTGGCGACCGATTATATTTATCCCTCTATCATATCCCTCGGGAAGTTTTTTTCGAGATAAAAGGTACCCTTTGTTCTTTTCTGTACCCCTGACGATATTCGTGCAAATTTCATGATGATCGGTCGAGTAGTTTACGCGTGAAAGCGTAACAAACAGACAAACTTACATTCGCATTTATAATATTAGTTAGATTTTATAGTTAAAGTAAACGCTTCGCCGTAACTTAGTATCTCCAAGGGTAGACGTATATGTCACATAGTTTATTTTGATTCCCAGTCGAGAAAAAATATTTCTGTGATATTTTTCAAAAACCACTATTTTTTGCTGGCACGTCTACTATTTTCGGTGTATGGTAATATACTAACTACTCTGTCACATTAGGACATTTTAAATTATTTTGTGCAATTTAGACAAGCGCGTTTCTAATTAAAATACCAGACGGCCTAGTAGTCCCTTGGTTTTTATTCTTTATCAAAGATCTTATCTTGGTGTCCATAATAATGTTTACGTCATATTATATGCAATAACGAAAATGTCGCTCCTCATTGTTTTACAAAAAAGGATCATTTGGCGAGCGGTATTTGGAACAAAGGACTGTGGGAGGTGCTAGGATGTCACTGTCCATTGTTGCTTTGAGCATGTCAAGCGGCCGGAGTGCAAACATTTGATGTTTATTTGGTTGGAGAAATCAATTCGCATGGACAATTATAGGTCATTTAAATGCGCATAAACAGTTGAGACATGTTCCCTGTGTATATAGATTAAATCAAAGTTTCTTTTTAACTAAGCATGCTCTTTTGAAAATTCTAAGCCACGAGAGACAAAAATATTCCTATAAACTTTAAGAATCCTTACTCCTTTAGCATGTCTCTTCCTTCATTGTCTGGAAGATATTGTTTTTAACCGACTTCAAAAAGGAGGAGGTCTCAATTCGATTGCTTTTTTTTTTAGCAATAAGACCACCAATTGCTTTCTTCTATAGTGTGTTCCTTTTTCCATTGTTCTTTACTTTTATTCCTTATTTTATATTGTATTCGATTACGTATAGAGTGGTGTGCAAAAAAGTGTAAATAAAAATAAACTGTTTGAGATCGAATAAACCCTTTAAATATTTTTCATTTAAAAAGCTTTTTGATAATAATCCCTTTGTAACCTATTAAAAGGCTCTTTTTTTAGATCGCATTTGACTAATTATGCATAACAGTGAATTACACTAAATTGCAAGACACTTTCAATGAATATCTTTATTGTTCCACAACTGGCAAATTCTAGTCACGTGTGAACAGACCAAGGCTCGGCAGATGGCCGGCCGGACGGAAGTAGCACATTTGATACGCATCGTGTGCTCTAACCCTAACAGTGTTTTTCTCTGGATGATGTGTATTGTCATGTAGCGATGGAATTTTGTATAATTTTGTCTTATCGAAGTGAGGCTGGAGCAGTACATTATCCGTGAGTTTATACTACTAAAAACATCGCATAAAAAAACAGGAATGGCAACTTGTTTTAGGTGAATATTTTCGGCAGAGTAAACTCACGGCATGGAAACGGTTAATTTAAATACGCAATACGTACTAAATCGTTTAGTAATCATGGAATTTTATACAGGTAAACAATTTAACTCAAATAAGTGTCAGTAGTTCCTGAAAGAATATTCAGAGCCCTCGAGACGACGACCAGCCACTTGTATGCGCATTTGGCAAAAACCTCTTAAATAAGATAAAGCTATCACCATGAACCTAGTACAGATCTAAGTAAATCCTTTTAAACGTAACACTACCGTGACTATCGTAGGACAAATATAAAAAATAAGATCATGGACTAAAAAAAAAACAAAACGTGATGCATGACTTTAGATTCAATGTATATTACTGAAGATTGAGAGTTCGTAAACATGAGAATTATGAAGGCCATGTGTTTGGGTTCATTGCTCTTCCAGTTTTGAGAACGTCCGTTAGTATTACTTGGCTCAGTTACGGTTTATTCGCCTACTGTCTAACACATGAGTTACGTTGCACGAGATGCAATTCTTCTATAACGATCGATTTAACCATAGAGCTTTTACAAATAAAACATTGCAAGTCGGATCAGGCCATCTTTAATATTTTTGTGAATAATTTGTGAAAACACCTTGACAAATTGGCTGAGAGGGTCCAATCACGACATCGAAACGGGCAGGTTAATCCAATTGGTTAGTGAACGAAAAGCTGGCGACAGTGAAAACTAAGCAATGTAAACTGTTAGATTACTGATTTATCCAAGTATTAATATTGTTGTACTAAGAATAACTTACTATCATTATTATTGCAATGACAATTTATAACGGACGTTAAAATAATGATTTATGTAATCATTGTAGGTGCAATACTGATTTAATTAATTCTGCCGGAGGAAACATAAATTATCTGTGAGCATGCGTAACGAATATGGCGACAGATTAAAACGAGAAGAACAATGAATTGTTCGCTTGTGAAATTAAATTGGTTACATTAATTCAATAATAATTTTCATACATAAGTTTCACTGCAGTTTCAAAATCTACACCTTTACAGCATTAAGCACTATTCACACCACTATGAAAGGCAAGAAATAGATGCGGTATTCAGGGGCAACATATACAACCTACGCACATCTGAATAGGTCTTAATCTGAATCCTAACTTTTAATATTAAATGTGAGTTTGTTTATTTGTTTGTTACGCTTTCATGCGTAAACTACTCTATCGATCATAATGAAATTTTGCACAAACATTGCCCCTGACAATGTTTATGAACGAGTAAAATTTCACAGAAAAGAATATAAGGTACCTTTTATCCCGACCAAAACTTCCCGAAACTTAACTGTAAGTAAGACAGAAAAGTTTTAAAGAACTTTACGTTTGTCTTCCACGTGGCGTTACTGTGGATTATAGATTTCACATAATGCCCAAAGAATTTATTTTGACATAGAAATTCTTTTTCCATTCCATTAAAAGAAATAACTACACAATGGACATCAATTGTACTTATATACAATTCCAAGTATAACGCGTCATACAAAAATCCGAGTACAACCAGACATATTGTTTACAATCCTTTTGGGTCAACACATAGTTTATAATTCAAACTCTATCGTTATGTCACCGACCGATTGTGAACTTCGTCAGCATATAATCGGACTAGGCATATTATAAAGTGTCTGCAAATTGTGAACTGAACTAAGCATTGACGATTTGAAAACAAACCTATTTATTTTATAAACATCTTTTAAGATACTATTTTTATATACAGCTATGTACTATTAACCTATACTTATCTTCCATTCTAACGTAAACTTTAACTTAATAATGCAAGCAAAATATCAGTTTACAATTTGACGATTTGACTTCTACAGTTTATAAACTGTAGAGAAATGACATATCAAAATGTGAATTATTCGTTTAGTTCACAAATTGCTGTTAGTTTATATTATCTCTAGTCAGATTATAAACCGACCAAGTTCACAATTGGTCGATGACAGATTTATAACGGCGCGTGTGTGGAACGACAATATGCTTCTTTGAAGCAATTAATTATTTATTTTTCGGTTCGACGACAATTTGCTTATGTGGACTTACCGTGAATTTACACTGCCAAAAACATTCATCTGGAACATGTTGTCATCTCTGTTTCTTTTATAGAGAAGGAGAGAGATAACAACATGTCTTATGTGATGTTTTTTAGCAGTGTAAACTCATGGTTATCCTCACAATAGGGTTTCTACCCTACCCTTTACGTTTAGAAGAATTAAAGAGTGATTACCCGGATCAATGTAGTACAAAAATTGTTCTTACGTGATCAATGGAAATAAATATATTCTATCTATGTAGCGATGGTTTTTATTACATAAGCGCTGGTAAGTCGGTCTGCAGTGTAAAGATGTGTTTCCTCGCCGGTGTGCAACGCACAGTTATTAAGGCCGTAGTCATGCGCGAGCGAGTTAATTGCTCGCAAGTTAACTATAAAGCCGTATGAAGTAACTTGTTACCTATGCATAGTTTACTGGCGAAGCTATGCCAGCCTAGATTTATATACTCTAATGTATAGTCTAAACCAGTAGTTTACAGACAGACTGACGTGTTAAATCTGTGTATGTTAATAAACTAATATGTCACGATCGACTATGAGATTTAGCTGATAGCATGATAGCTTTTAAATGAGACGCTGGACTTATTGTAGGGGAAGAAAGGATTGTTTGGACTTTTTAATGGATGAAATACAGATATTTTTTTTTTATTTACCGCTATTGAGGTACAAATTTTTATAGAGCACAACGTGGTCAACGATCGTCAATCGAGTGATAATACTATTCAAATAGATTTAGGAGTATAATAGGCTCTTCAAAAACAATTTGTTTATTTGAAAGTAAAGTAGGTAAGTGTCCCCAAGCCGCTATTCTTGCCCAGGCTTCGAAGAAATTTAGGATAGATTTGAAAGTATACAAAAGTGATGAGCATGGCTGTGAGTTAAAGCAAATGTTTTAAGACGTGCTCTTGTATCACAAAGTAGCAACTGATGTTATTTGAAGCCATACAGAAAATATAGATGATTGTCATACAGAAAATATAAGTATTTCACGACAGAATTCCACAAAGTGAAACGGTTTGATCTAATATCCGAAGATAGAAATCTGCAAATAAGTATAAAAGTATTTCTATATGTACACAAACTCAAACAACATATGTAGTTAGATAGAAAACACTAAATGAATCTCACAAGGGAGTGAGCAAGACGACAAATATTGCTATATGCATTCCACATTACACACGGCTGCCAATCTCCTCGCGGTGCGTTGGACTCGCGTTAGATGACAATCTGCATTGTGTGGGCATCGACAAATCACACACACACACACACACAGGAAAAAAAGCATATAAATATTGTTGATATTACAATAACAAAAATTAAAGAAAGTAAAATCCCATTGACCCATTTTTACTAGTAAGGTTTTGATTTGTCTGTTTGGACTGTTCAATTCGCCAACAATACATCAACTTCAGTAGTGGTTGTGGTGTTATAACTTTATCAGAAAAACGCAAAGAAAAAAAAAATCAGATTAAGGCATTGCGATGTTCATTGAAGCAAAACATGGAGCATGTTCCGCGTGATTAAATACAGGATCGACCGCATTTAATATCTTTCTTAAGAAGTTTCTAAGTTTCATTATACAGTGTTATCTCACTATTCCGGTACTATTAAAAACTAGAGAGTGCCGGATTATTGGAATGTTCGGATAACTGGATTATAGTGAAAAAGTCATAGGTAATGAATAAAATAAAGCATTTCACAGAGGGAATAAATGTATGTAATGTATTAAATTAACATATAGGTACTTATGTAATTAAGTTCTGAGGTTAGACTGCTCTAGTCGACGACGCAGCGAGAGCGACCGACGCACACGGGTATGGAAGGGCGAGGGAGGCGTGGGCGGAGGGTGCCGGATCATTGGACGTACCGATCTATCGAAGTGACGGATTACTGAGATTGTACTGCAGTTGTTTAAGACATGAAAATTATAACATTTTTAAGTTGCGTCGTCTTCATGATAAATTTAAGTCTAGAAGAATATTTAAAAATAATGTAAAGACACTAGAATCTAGAATTAATGGATAATAGAAATAAAAAATAATCTGACTCGCTGAATTGATATAAAAACTTAGCTGGGATATTGAAGTGGTGAAATTACGTAAACAATTTATGTGTTATCAATTTAAGTGATTATTTCTTTTATCTATTTCCACTAGCCCACAAAATCTATGCTTAGTGCACTGTAAAACGGCTCACACAAGTGAATATATGATTTAACTTAACAAAATAACCACATAGATAGTAAGTTTTTGAAGAAAACACCAATGACTTATGTTAGTAGGTAATGAAAATACGGAAATATTACATCAAAAAATAATTATCGTTTTTACTACACCGTATAAAAGATTTGGTACATAAATACATTTTATTAACGCTATGATTCGCGTGATCTCCTGCAGCGTGACGAGAATATCTCCTAAACTAAGGCGTGGTGCTGATCTAGAGCACGTGTATGACTGTGTAGTTAATAGAAGGAACATAAAGACGCTGAGAAAAATATAAAAATTATAGTACATTATCCAAAGTAAACATGTAATAAAGATATCTAAAATATAGTAAGAATTTCCAGCATAAGGAATTTAAATTTTATGTTTTTCGAACGAAAATATTGAGGCTTAAATAGTTGAATAAAATGTACCAGTCGTCGAACTGTTTATTGCACGACTTTAGTAGTAATTAAAAGCTCCTGGCATAAAAGGTAAAAGTAAAAAGATTTTACATGTAAAACGTTTTGTTCGAACCAAAATATTGAGGCTATGGAAGTCTTAAAGTTACAAGTCGTCGACCTTTTCGAGGCACGTGTTTATTAGTATTAAAAAAAAGTCTGGCTTTAAAAGTAATATGTAAAAATATCTTAGATGAAAAATGTTTTTAACTTTTTTGTCGTTGTTTATTTGAAGAATAATTATTTTTTATCACTAATTATATTGTTCGGACTTAGTATCTTTGTATAAATAATAAAAACACTGCTCTGTGCACTTTGATGCCGCTGTTTGTTTCCTACAATTGGTTTAAACGACGGAGCTAATTTTTATTTTATTTTAGTGGATACATGTAACGAATATCATAAATGAATGCTGAAGTACTCAAAATTTTATTATTGCAAACACGAACCCTTAATAAAAAAAGGGCCAAGCAGACAGATGTATTGTTAAACTTTCTCCTTGCGCCGACAGTCACAAATATTTTAAGCCGACCACTATTCTAAGCACCGTTTGTAACACGAACCAGTTTCGTAACCGGTCCGCGGTGAGCAAATCGATGCTCTGTCAATTATTTAATACATTTTAAACGACTGTAAGATTACGCCAACGATAATAGCTTGGTAATTGTCCGTTACAATAATCGATATCAAATTGTATTACAAAAAATAATTCAATTGACACACGCAATGCGTAAGCACGTGCTAACATATGCGACTCGATTAAAATATAACATCAAATTCCGTGATCTACAGGAACGGGCGGAAGATATTTTTGCCATGGGCTGTCGGGACATACAGCTGCTGTCGCTTCTTCCACATTCTATACACCCAAGTGCGTCGGTTTCAAGTCTTCATGTTCGTTTTCTTTATTTGTGTGCTTGCAAATGTAAACTATTCATAACCACATTGAACGTCTAGTGCCCACGTAGCCGCACTCTTTTGCAACTTAATTTTTATTGTCGCATTTTATAATTTATTATAATAATTTTCATTTCTCGATTTAATGAATTTCCAGTTTAATGAAAACATCTCATTGTTAACTTAACATAATTATTAGCTTAACTTAACTATTATTATTATATATATATTTGTATCCGAAAAATAGAAATCGAATTGTGATTATGTAAAAGGTTAGTTAGAAGTTAAAGATTAAAAGAAGTTAGAGATTAAAGAAGGTTAAAGATAAAAAGTATTAAAATTTTGCAACTCTTTTTCGGTGTAAATAACCGAACAGTTTCCTTTATATGGAATTCTTTTTAGACAATCTCAAGTGATGTGTTCAACTTTCTCAACCAACATTGTGATCTTAGGGGAAGACTGGCTCGGAATATCAGTTTTTTGATTTTTGTGTTGCAAAAACAAGGAAGCGAAGCGAGCATGAGAACCAGATATACCATAACAATAGGAAAGGAGACCCCAGCCGTATAGATAGTGGATTGGAGATGGAGCAAAACGTTATGTAACGCTTGCACTGATTTGTAGATATAACGCAAAAATCTGATTTTTTAGTAAAAAAAATAACCTGAAGAATTAATTACTATCGACTTCTTAAAATTGATACCACACTATCTATGTTGCATTGTATAAGTATGATTGATGAAGTTGGTATTTATTTAAACCACAAATTTCAATCTCACCGTTAATATAAATGACCGACATAATGTATAACCACAGAGTACCGGCAAATATTTCAATCGATTCACATGCCAAAATTAACTCCAGGCAATAATAATTAAACTATCGACCAAATATTAGCAATTCTTTTGTTTAAGGGAATATTAAAACTATAAACATTTTACAATCCTTCTCAGATAAAAAGGTACTTTAATCCGTAGCCTGTGTTCCAGAAAGCACTTAATAAAGTAAAAAAAAAAACAAGAGACAAATTACTTTTTATAATATTCTTCAGAGACAATACAAAGTCCTGCGCTGTAATTTGAGACCATTCTATTTTATAGAAAGGGGTATTGTAAATTGTTAATTAATGCCTGCATAAAAAAAACGGTAAAAATTACATAAATATACCAGAAGTTGGAAGCTACCATCATTGGGTTAGCAGGAACGTGACTATTATATTAAATTTATCTATACAAATAATAATTAATAGAATTCAAAACACGCGTATTTTAATTTAAATTTGTACCTAGATGACGTTATGCTCAATATTTTTTCTATTGGAGTAAGTGGCAAATGAGCAAAGTTATGAAAAATTTGGGTTGAAAAAGCTCCATGTAATAAAATTATAGAGTGAGACAGTGGTGTGGTAATGTTAAATGGTTGCTATGCTCTATATACCTGTTGTACTGACAATTACAACTTTTGATAATTTACCTATAATTTCGAGTTATTATGCCCTGTATCAAGTTATAAACATTTACGTGGAAAATAATAAGGGAACGCGTGCGAAGTCGCGGGCAGCAGTTAGAAAAAATATGGTAGGTACCTACCTATATTAATATTAGTACTGGCTTAAACAAATTAGTCGATCGATTGAGCGTTAGGCATGTCTTATTGACTGCATTGGAAAATTAAGACACTTAAAACTCTACATAAATATGAGGTGCGACATGTTTTCAATTTCAATTTTGTCGAAGTGCATTGAATTTAAAAAAAACAGCTTGAACAATTTCTTTGTTTTCTATACAACGAACGAATGGAGCGAGTGTTCCACAGATGTTAACGACTTTTATAATAATCAAGTTCGACAACAATCAAGTTATTCTCCATTCTAAAGAGAACCCATTATCTTTAATGTTGGTAAAAAAAAATTACGTGATTTCAATCACAATTGTTAATCTATTTCTTAAAAAGTTCTTTTGAGGAATGTAACTCAAACAAATGTTCTCCCACTAATATCGTAAATATAATAATTTGATTGTATACCTCATTACATTAGGTTGCGGCTGAGTAAAATCCAATGAATAACACACTGCACAAGCCACTGATTAAACTAATTTGCGTCAAACAACAGAGTTTATACCGTTGAAACACACAATGTTATTTTTAGCCGATTCCACGCCTGTCTTAGCGGGGATCCGGCGAGAGCACGACTGACACGTCCATCCACCGCGATGGTTGCGCTACGACTGAGACTGACCGGCCCGTCGTGACCCAGTGGGAACTGGGTGAGCCACCACCGAGCCTACCTGCGTTAATTCTTTAACTGCCTTCATCCGATTATAGAGTCGTTAGCTTGGAAACAATAAGCAACAACAAAAGGTGGCCGGTCCCAGACATGCGGTGCTTCCACGAAGGCTATAGTATTGTGTATTGAAAACAGTTTAGGCAACTATTTCTAATAGAAAGTAAGAATATAATATTCTCTCTCGAATTACATTACAAATATTAGCTTTTATGCACTTTAGATGTCTTAATATATTGTAAATGTTCATATATTTCAAGGAGAACATTTTAAAGCCAAATAGATCCTTTTTGTGTATTTACCTAAATGTTTCGTCATAAATCCTTGTATCGATGCTGGGAGCAAAGGCATTTTTTTCATTAATCATAAAAGTTTATTTACAAATCTGGTCGATGACAGATGTATGGCTGTAGGCTCAACACCTTCAATATTGTAATATTAAAATCGTTTGTAAGTTGATACCGATGCTGGCTCTACTGCCACAAAAATTAGCTTGTGCAAATGCAAAGTGACATATTTGAACTACAAAGATTAGGTAATAACCAACTATTCCTTGCGATACAAAGTGTATCATACAATCGTGAGGTCACTACACTCCATTGTTTTGGGTACTATGTGTTTTAGTATCATTTATTTTCTTTTATCCGTGGTCTGTGAAACGAAGGTTACATTAATTATATTCCTTCTGTGCCGCGTAATACAGATTTTAGGAACGCTTTGGTGTCCGTGGCCCGACAATACTACCAGCTCTATCTTTGGCAATCTATATTTACAATATGACTGATAGAAGTTTACACTTTAATCTCACTTGCTAAGTTCCTCTATAGAGATTATTTCTTAGTGCTAAATTCGCCATCTCTTAATCCAGAGTACTTCGGCTACATTGCCTTCGGAACTAACGTTCTGATGGCAATGTAGGCCTAACAGGTCCATAAATGGTAAGGCTTTTAAAATATCATCTTCGTGAGTGAATGTAACTATAGATAGAATTTCTACGAATTCATGTTCTCAGAGATATAGCATAGTCATAGCATTATAGCTAGATAAATCCATAGATTATATTTATATCTGTGAACTCCATGATCCAATGTGTAGTAAATATCCATACGTCCACCTAATATTAAAACGTCACCAACCACTATCTGATATCTAAAGCTACAATGGTCGTAGTAAACCACAATGCAATGTTTTGCCAACGAAATCCATCGTCGACCTCGCGCCGACAATGGCCCCGTTGAATAATGGACAATAACAAAGGTTTCGGTGCCATCATCGTCATACGCAACCGTCTTGTGTATTTGTACAAATAAATCGTCTATAGTATCAAACTAAATTACGAAATCTAGATTGTTCTAATCTCACAAGATATAAATACTAAAATCGGACTAATTTAATTTCGTCTATTGTCCGATTTTAAATGCATAATGGAAATAATGAGATCATCATTAACACGTTTGTTAGCTATACTCAAAACTGCGCTTTTCTTATAGACAACAGTCGCATTTACATCCCCGTGAGTTCACACTGCTGAAAACATCACACAAAACATGTCGTTATCTCTCTCTTTCTCTATAATAAAACAGAGATGACAACATTTTGTCAGTGTGAATTCACGGTTAGTTTATCGTTTACTATTTGATCATTGTATTTGGTTCTAAACACTGACTGACTTATTATTTACTATTTTATTTTTTTATTTATTTTATTTTTTTGTTTATTTTATTTATTATGAATCAGAATAAAAACTTACGCGAACCTCACGTTAATTAATGTTGATTTATATTGGAAAAGTAAGTAGGTAAAGTATGATCTAACTGAAGCATCCGTTCGACCATTGTTATATCTCATAGGTCAAGGACCTATCGTAATCCATGCTCTAAATTATCACTTAAAGACTGCTAACAACCATGTCTTTAACACTTTCTCCTTGAGTCGTACCATCATCGTTCTTACGATGGTAAGCAATATTATTCTATCTCCGGCTACTCGGAATGTATCGTAGACAGTGGAGTCAAGTGTGGTGCGGATCTGGTCGGAGCATCGCATCAGGCTGCGGCCCTGCGGCCTCTAATATAGCCCCACTAAGGTTCAATTTCCGTCCAGCTTGTACCAATATGTATTTGGTTTTCGTATTCCTATATACAAAAAATCATAGACTATCCCAGTGGCAATAACCCCCTTCTGTCGAATTTCGGATCAATTACACTCGGTAAAACAGATAGACATATAACATTTTTAATACGTAATACGAAGGAAAGTTGCCAGATAACTCACAATTAACAATAATCCGTAAAAAAATAACTCTGTGATTATATTGCGTATATCGTTTATATGGCCCGTCGGCTGTCGTGGGTGTGTCGTGGTCGTGCAATTAAACAAGAATGCAGGTCAGACGCGCACGTCTGTAATCATGTCCGTACTCCCGACTTGTACTTTACTGTGTTTACTTCGTGACGTGAAATTCGGACCCTCACGGTCATGAATTAAAACGGCTATTGTGGTTTCTAGCGCTTTCAAGTTGCAAAGAAGACAGGATTAGCATTCGTTAGATAGAATGCATATAAAAAAGAAAAAAATACAGAGGGCAAGTAGTTGTTTTAACAATGTTGATGCTTCTTGAATCCTCAATTCAATTTCGCTGTGTTAAGTAATCACGAAATCATAAGTGATATGATTTAAACAAAGATAAATTTATTAAAATAGAACTGTACCTTTATTATTTTAACATCACGCGTGTCTAACGCTAACATCCCAAATTAATATATATTCAACCTCTTTGGTAGTACAACTGGCCACGCACACGTGACGCCTTATGAAAAAGTATAAGACAAGTGAAAAAAACCATAGAAAAGCGCGGGAAAAATGTAAGAGTCATGTAGCTTGTGTTAATATAATTGTAAATCAGTTTA
Organism: Papilio slateri; assembly: GCA_018246275.1. NCBI lineage: Eukaryota > Metazoa > Arthropoda > Insecta > Lepidoptera > Papilionidae > Papilio > Papilio slateri. Next base: position 49 of record DWTW01001088.1, on the reverse strand, counting down.
ACAACAATGACTACCTTTGTTGTAAATTAATATTAACTCTGATCTGGTA
>DWTW01001087.1:0-13572 GCA_018246275.1 Papilio slateri | reverse complement strand
ACATTTATGTATGTAATTTTTATCTTATGTGGTCTAAAGAATATATCGCAATTAATTCAAATATACTTATAAAAAGTTGGTAGTTAAGTTCTCAAGTTTTGTAAATCCTTACTACTAGCATCCAGGGTCACACACACAACCCACCCACACACACACACATGTTCCAACTGTGACTTTTATTCAAACTTGTTATAACAAGAGGAAGCTTTATTAAGCAGACTCTGTAAACAAAAAATCGCTGTAGCATGCTGGGTGAATTTTTGATGTCCACATAAAAGACGAAAGTGATGACGCACGTACAAATTTATATTTCACAACTGTATAATTACCTTGGTATAATTTTGGTGTTGTTTTAGAAATCCTGATAGTACCATAGAAAGCAGAGTTTCGAAATATAACGAAGAAGTGTCTGTAAATAGACGCAAACTACTACAAATAAATGAGGAAGATGAAGACAATCTTGCTTATGAAGATTTCAAAGAAGTTCTAGCAGATTATAAGGACACTCATGATGAAACTGACAAACAAGTAGAAAGAGACAGAAGATCTGATGTACGTTTTTCTTTAATATATAATATATAATTAAACAAGTTATGACACGCGGCTTCGCCCACCGTGTCTATTAATTAAAATGAAATCGTATTACCCACTTGTAAAGAATGAAAGCAATTCGTAATATAAAATATTTTTAGTCACATTTCCCTGCGGCATACCACATACCGTGATTTTCACCATAAGATGATTTTACAAAGGCAATTGTCCGCACGACAATGTTACATCCACTTAATAAAACGCGCACATATGGTAACCTTTTTAATTGACGATAGCGACAGAGGGGCACTCCGAACGTTACGTATATACGACAAAAGACAATTTACATATAATTAAGTAGTAGTTAGCAACGGTAACAAGATTTTTTTATAAAATTGGTAGATCCTGAGATTAACGCATTCAAACAAACTCTTCAGCTTTACTCTTCTATGGATATTGTGGAGCTTGTTTAGTTGCCGAAAACGAAACAGGCGCATTCCAACTGTTACAGATCATCGTAGGTGTATACAATTTATAATTAAGTAGAGCACCCTCTTAACGCATCACGCATATACTTTAGAAAAATATTTTACAATTGACATTTTCGTTTTTTTTTTCAGAATTCCGTAATTTCTAAAAAACAAGCTTTTGGAAATAAATACGATATTTCGTTGATACACAATCCAAACTGGAAGAGTCCGATGCAATTATACCCTGATGAACTAAATTTATTAATAAAAAATACTGAATCTTCAAAGTCGGACGCTGAATTTGAGAAAGGATTAATAGAGCAAAAGGATAAAGTAAAAAACACTGATACGGATTACGTGGAAGATTACTTAAATAATAAATATTCTAAATTAGCGCAAGCATACAGTGATTATGGTGTATTAGCTGCGAAAAAAGATTATGTCACAAATGAAATGAACTTGCCCACAGAAAACAATATACTTCGTCATGAATACCAAAAGAGTTCTACTGAGAAGGAAAACAATTTTAAGCCCAACATCATTAAAAAGAGGAAAATCGCACAATTGCGTAGGTATTTAATCTTTTAGATTAAAATATTATTAAAAAAGCATAGTTTTTACAGAAAACTTTAAATTTTGGTCTTACGAAACTATATTTTTGACGAGGTACCAAATACTAACACTATAAATAATATCATATTAACTGTAACATTTTTACAATAATTTTTCCTATTTTAATTTCAGTCGATCCTAATAATCAAGCTAAATATCCATTTAATACGTACAATGGGACAAGTTCAAGAAATACTTTAAATACAACTGAACTTGTGCCGGAAATAAATGAATATTATCCAATGAGTAAAATGTCGGCCGATCTGAAAGATTTGAAAAAAATGGAGAAAAATGAAAATGAAACTCTAAAACATCGCCCAGACATTTCTCCGTTTAGGAAGCTGCGATCATTAAAGTCAATCATACAAAATTCTGAAGAACCAAAAGATAATTTGAAAAATAATCAAACATTTGTAGTCAATACAGAAGCAAAAGTACTGAATACTACAAGCTTAAATCAAAATAGTCTTGAAGGACCTGGTGAAATTTTACGTGTTTTTTCTGATTGGTTTCTAAGTTTAGCTAAATTATCTGGTGAATTTATAGACAACACCACATCCACTCCGTAAGTTGACAATGTATTACGCAACTTGTAGGATAAAGTACAAGAATTTTCGTCGAATAGTTCGTTGATCGTTGAATCATTGACATGTACAAAATATGTTAGGTATATTAATTATTTTTACGTATTTCCATGCAAATAGGAATATATGTACAAAATATTTTCTTTATATCTTGTAGACAATATAGACATAACCTATATAGTATATTTGTAGCTTATAATTAATATATTAATATATATTTAAAAAGTCATCGACGACATATAGGTATAAGTCGTCGATGACTTTTTATCCTTTTTATTAATAGCATATTCTTAATATTGATTCAATACATTAAAAGGTATTGCTTAAACTGTATTTATGTTGGTAATTCCTTTAGACAAAATTCCACCGCAAAATTAAATCAATCAACTTTAATGTCGGAAAATGTTACAAAAGACTTCATGTACCCAATGTACGACGCCGATATGATTGAAAACATCGGCCACAGGTCTAGAGTGCTTATGTCTATTGAAGATAAAAAGGAAACAAGTAATGAAAACAAGTCGTTAACAGCCAATACAACTAAAACTAAGGTTGAGAAACCAGAAGTAAATATCGAAGGAAAAAAAGGTAATAAATCTATGCTTTTGCTTTGTCCAACTAACATTCTATCGAGTATGATCAGATATTCGAGTTTTATGCACGAAATACACCCTTGAGGAATATTATTTGAAGACAAGATGCCAGATACAAGATTACATGGCGGAAGTAGACCTCCACCCATCAAGTGGACTAACGATCTTATATTCTGCGCTTGTTTGCGGGGCTCGATGGCTGAAGGAGAAAGGTATTTTATTGGCGGTGCAAGAGCGTGGCCTACATCTAGCAGTCTGTTTTGTAATGATAATTGCCAACAAATTATAATTCACCCCGATTGGGTTAAAAGTAATGGCAACTTTTTTTATAATTTCTTTTTACAGATTTACCTACAAAATCTACACCTATAAATAAAACAACAATTGTAATACATGGAAACGGCAATTCGAGTGCAAATTCTAACTTAACCTCTGCGCAAACAGATGTTAAAGCAAATCGAACCGTAGTTAAAAGGAGTGCAGACAGTAATTTAATTTTCTGGAACGACATTTACGACGATGAGTATGGGGTCAAAATTGATTATTTCGATAATGAATCGAGGAATAAGCACTCTGTTGATAATGAAAATTTCATGAAGCGCTCTGGACATTGGATCAATAAGAAATTTAGAAAGTTGGGTGAAAGTATTCGCACCGGTTACAATTTGAGAAAGAATTTTAAGAGGCCTGCAATAATTAATAAAATAAATAATAATAGACATTTACGTAACGTTAATGATCACAGGTGATTTTTTTTACATAGTAAAGAGCCCCAAAATTTGCAAATTTACCAAAAAAAATATTAATGTATGAATCATATTAATGGTACAATTACTAACTATTGCTAAGCCTTGGCTTAAATTTACATTTGGATGTATTTCGATTTGTAGGTAATTTTCTTTAATATGAGCTAAAAGCAAACAAGAAAGCACTTGAACTAATCTTAAGCGACCATTGCTACATGTAAATACCAACCCAATCCACGACACCCAAAAAATAGAAAACAAGAGAAGGGGTACATAGGAAGGAGATTGGGCCTCCAACACACTTACTCTGGCATTTTGCGTAGTTACTCTGGCAATTTGCGGTTCTTCCCCGAATAAGCCAAGTAGCTTTTGCATGTACCTCCGCTATCTGATTCTAACATTCTTAAATTCATTCATTTCTTAAAAGAAGATTAGTAAACATGTACATAAAAAAATTCTTACGTAATAAATAATCTAGTCGATTACATATGTGATAAAACCAAATCGTCTATTTTCAGACCTAAAAATTACTATAAGCGAGATGAAAGTGGACTATTTTCAAAGAAGAAAAAGTATGAGGTATAGTACATATGAAATTATTGACTAAGTAGAGCTACTTACAAAATTATAAATTATTGTGGTGATTAGCGACGACACATGGGAGATGAGAGTCTTAGAGAGGAGGCGAACGCACGGGAAGAAAATTGTAGGCGCTCCTTTTAAATCGACCTGTGACGAGGTCACAGCAAGCAAAGTAAAGCAAAGCAAGAAATGGTTGGATGAGAAAAGTGGCCAAGGCCTATCGCAAGCAGTGGATTGATATGCCTTAGACGATGAATATGATGATAATGTTGAAGATATTTTAATCATGTTTTTTTTTCAGGATGATGAAAGTGAGAATTTTCTGAACTTCGCTACTTTGACAGCCAAAATGAAGCGAATATGCCACGAAGCAGCGAAGGCCGTACAGAAAACTAGAAATATCAATAGTTAGACTTTATTTCACAATTTTCAAAATACGCGGAATGTAGATATTTGTGCTTTTACTAAAACAAAAAAATGAGAAGAGCGAAAAATCAGCCGGCCTGCCAAATCCCAATGGGCTTGTTTCATTACGTATTTTTAAACTAAATATTTTGGTGCATTGAAAAACTAATTGATAGTAGAAAGTCCTCTATTCAACCTAATTTCAGTGAAGATATCTCCTTTCAGTTTCATGTAGTTATTTATTTATTTATTGTACAATACCAATCCAATTATAATTAATATGTTTTGCAAAAAAACAAATACCTTAACACTAAATAGTAATTAATTATTAAATAAAAAGTAATTAAAAGTAGACATTACACTTACAAACACATTTCATAAAAAATATAAAAACTAAAGATTAAGAAATGAAATGTTTCAATGTTTCAAAGATTAAGAAATGAAATGTTTCCATGAGCGTATAAAACTAATCATTTATTTAATAAAACCGTGATAACTTAATAACATCAAACAGGAACACTATCAACAAAATATGGTGACACTTTCCAAGCAACAATTAACACTAATGTATCGTGACAGTCCGAGAGAGTCAAGGCAGCGAGGTGGTGGCGACGTCTCTGATGCAGCAACTCGTCAAGCTGATGACCGACCTGGTCGACTTCCAGGTGCAGCAGAAGACGTGCTCAAGTCTGTGAATTTTATATTCTACTATACCCGCCCCGATTTCGCTAGGGCAGATAGATAGACAAATAAAAAGAATGTTACTCGATGATAGAAGAGCTTTACATTGGTGAAAGAGTTTAAAATCGGTTTGGTAGTTTTTGAATTTATCCGAGACAAATTATCAAAGCTTTATGATATTAGTAAAATATTAGATCCTTGCCGTTGTTAACTGGTTGCCGTAGCTGCATAAATGGTGTAATCATTGTATATATACAATCAGCAAAGAGATATCCAATATTTTAGTAATTTTAATATAAGTATTTTAATTATATCATAAGGTAACCGTAGAATTATTAACAAGCGAGAATCTGATTATGATGACATATAGCATCTGATTATGAAAGAAGAAACTTCTATTTAACCCCGGACGAAAAAGAGGGGTGTAATAAGTTTAACGTGTGATCTGTATGTCTGTGTATCTGTAGCATCATTGCCACAAACGAATGGACTGATTTTGATGTTTTTTTGTTTGAGAGCTTATATGATCGAAGTAATTCTTAGCTATAAATTATAGAGAAATGTCTTTAGGGTGTTTGAAGATCATTAGTCCATTTCCAAATTCCAGTTCTTTGTGGCAGAGTTTTTTTTTAATTTTGCACGTAAATTTGCTCTACTATTGTAAATTAATCTTTTATTTTTTAGAACTACCGGCAGATCTATCAGAATTCCTGCAGTGGCTGACGTCACCTCCCGGATCTGATGAGGGCAAGGACCCCAGATTCGATATGATACTGATATCGGCGCCGTTAAATGAAAGTAAACAGTTTAAAATAACAGGTGGGTTCCATACAGATATCTTTGGCTATTGACAAAATTACTGTATTCAATCTCAAAATTAAGAATGACTTGCAAAAAGCCTACAAGTGGAGAGTTACAAGTGGAAGCTCTTTGTACAATCTTCAGTAATATGTTCATAGTATAAATATAAAAAGAAATAAATGGCTGTCACATTTTTAACCATACAATAGCAGCTTTTACAGTAGTAGAACCCGCAACAATATCTGTTATACATACATATTGGTGGTAAAGTAATACACCCATCAACATTCAATCGTGCCCTTCACTGAGTTTAAATCTTATTCACAGAATCGCCATTAGGAGATATAGCTGATTCAATCGTAAAGGAAGAGACGGACCCTAAAGCGGAATGTTTGAACATTCTTCAGTCGGTGCAAGAACTTTTGCGCCTATACGACGAATTATCTTACGAAGACAAGGTTACAAACCATTTTACAAAAGATAATATTTTAAGCAACGTTCTTTATTTCACTTTGTTATGTACGGTACCAATTCAACTACCTAGGCTCTCGGCAAAAAAAATAATATCAGGATCACTTAACAATTACAATCAACTTTTCACCGAAGTTAATCTGGTCTAACATAACACAATGGACCACTGATATCTTAATACCAAAGTCATTTAATCGCGAATGAATTGAGAAATAGCTAATGTTACGCGCCATCTAGTATTCTATATAGACTATTCTGATTTGGAAAGAGAACCTAACAACCGTTTATCTGCTTCACCTAACATATTGTAATTCTCAACACATTTATGATTTTAAGCTTTCTTATATCGTTATATCGCATTTCAGGGCAAGCTGCTTGGTATCAAAGAATATCTCGAGAACCAAAGCCACTTCCTTTTGAAAATCCTATCGCCTCCTATAGATTATAGCGTAAGTATACATGTATTATTCTAACTAAATATTCTTGTGGTAGATTTTATTGGAATATTTTGAAACTTGCAGTTAAATAATATTTTAATAAAAATCTTGAAATTAGATGTAAAGCTAACGAATAACATTTTTATGTACTAAAGCTAACTAAAACATTTTACAGACTTCCTTGGATATGATGAAAATGTACCGAAAACGGAACACACCTGCCCGTTTCAAACGGTACGTAACACAAAAGAAGGGACCGAACAAAACGCAAACACGAAGAAAAGAAATGTCAGTGAAGCGCATCAACAAATTTACTAAAACATCTGAAACGAAGCGAACGAAAACAACAGTCAACCAAATCGATTCGATAGTCGTTACTGACGGTGTTAGGAAAAAGAAACAAAAATCAGACAAAGATAGTACAGCAGAAAATAAATCGACGACACTGCATCGCAAGTATGAAACTACAACCGCATCAGTTAAGACATAGAAGATTCCGATGTAAACGCAAAGTGACGATTGTAGAAAATTGTTACAACTAAATGAGAAACCTTTTTATGTGTTGGTATTAGAACTTCATCGAGTACGTATTATTTATTTAGGATTGTCAAATGTAGTAATAAATAAACTTGATTGAATTGTAATTTTAACATAGGTTGCACAGTTTGATTACTAACATGCATATTTGTTTTAGCAGTTTACAAACGTTTGTTTTATGATAGGATTTACTTTGAAGATATTGTAATAAAAGTATTTATTTATTATCCTCCGACTCTACATTCATACCCGTAGCATGAGATCTGGCATTAAATAAATACCAGTTGTTGATCACGGCAATTATTGATTGTTGTAACAAGAAATCGATACCCTTGACTATGTAAATTACTCTTATAACTAATATATCTCGCATATCCTTGCTCGGTAGATAAATAGCAGTCGGAATCTTCTTTAGACCGAGCTTACAAGGTCCTAAATGTGACAAAGTATAGACCTATATCTATTCTGTGGCAACAGCGTCGTTATCGAAAGTGATTTTGAAAAACACACATTTTGTTTACGATCGTAACGACGCTGGACTAAGGAGTTATCGACCATAGTTTTTTTCTCAAGAAAGCAATAGAGCAAGCCTGTTTTGATGCCTTTTGATGACGGCATAATCTGTCTTTATTATGATGTGTGAGATTATTTAACATTTAACGTTCCTAAATGTCCAATCTATAAACCAAATCAACCCAATAAATTGCTTACATTTTATGATTTTGGCCATCTTTAGACATCGGTTTGCAACAATAATAGATTCTTCTTCTTGGTCATATATCAACGATCTTTCCTTGTCCATATTTTATAACCGTTTAAGACGAAACATAGTTAATAATACGGGTTGTGCCTGCATTTTATTACACGTTTCCCGCGCAGACGGCAAGATGAAATATTTAGTTGTAATAGCGAATGCTTTTACGTTATTGCATGCACTTTATTGCATCTGGGGAGACGATGTAACTATTGTTCGTAGCAATACTGCTGCACTATAATTGAGTCTCGCTGTGGATATACCGGAAATGTTTTTGTCTTTAATGTTGTATTTCAATGTGTTCCTACGACTCATAACTTTATGTAACGTAAAATGTCATTTTCACGATTTTCTGTTACTTCTCCAGCGATCAGTCTCGATATGGCGGCAGCTAAGTCTTCTACTTAAGCCTTATAGTACTGAATTTCTATCCAAAAACAGTCGCAAACAAAGGGCTTAACATCTTAATATAAATTGTAGTACTTCGAACAAAATATTTTGTTTAATTACTTTCTTTTCTCTTTCCTCTTTAGTTTCTTTATTCAAATATTTTTAGTTTCTCCTCCAACGTAAACCGAATAAAAGTAAAAATTGCTCCCTTTTACTAAGATTTTAAAACTGCGTTGCTGACTAATAATAAATAATCAAAATAATTTATTAATAAAATAAAAAGTCTTCTTTATAAAATACTATAATATTAGTAAACACATTTATAAAGTCGAGCTTGTTACGAATGCCATCTAAACTGAAGCTGTAAAAGATCTTTATTTTCAGTTGTCACGCTAACTCGCCGAGACATTGGCGTAATTTATGTTTATAGCGGTTCCCAAGGGATGTCGTAAAATTATTTCATGTTCACGTGTCTTATATTTTCAGATCGAATATAATAATACCTGTACATCAGTGAGAGATGTAAAACAGTTCAAGAATGTTTCACTGAAAGTAAATAATTGTTAAATTAAATTAAAAATAAAACGGGCAAAGCAGTAAGGTACTAGGAAAAGTATATTTTCACCCTCAAATTAAGGAAAAACTAAACGGAAAAATTTCCCGCCCAAAGGCAAACCTCTCGGGCGAGGAATCACTTTATCCGCGGACGAACGAATTCGCGTCACGTACACTAAAGCGCCCGCCAGACGTTCAGGTGTAAGCATAAACATATATACAAACAGACGTGTATATGTATAATAAATGCGATATACATTTGCGCGCGTGGAGGCCGAGTATCAAATTTAAATATACATCGCGACTGTACGTGCTTACTCATTACATTATACAGGTGGTTTGTTTTTTCTTCGCATAAAAATATATGTTTAATTAGCCTTTCAAAAATACGCAAATGTTACATCAGTATTAATATAATCTGCTTTAAAACTTGGCTGTAATATTATATAGTACGGTACATAATCGATCGTATTCTTCCCTGGAATGTCATAGGTGTACATTCAGTCGGTTTATTTTTTTTTTCAATTATTTATAATATATTTTTAATGTACTAGATATATTGCAATGAGCTATCGATGAAGGCAAGGAACTGTTATTTGTGGCGATCTTTGTGGAAAGATCACGTCCAACAGTGGACATTTATGAAGTTATAATACCATGATTATGGTGACGAGTGCTTAGCTGACCTCAGCGACTCACGAAGTCATTTTTTAATAATATTTCAGTCGTAAATTAACATTTTTCAATAATGTCATGTTAGTCGAAAACCCTTCTAAATTCGAAGTTCTCGGCGTCTTTCGCTACCCACAGCCATGCTACGTTAGTCACACTATTTTTTTGTCTGTCCTGCTTTCAAATGTTAATGTGAAAATGGAATTATGTATTCCAATACAGTACTAAGAAATTGGTCACTGATCGGGGGATCTCGAAATGCGAATTAACTGGAGATTTCCGGATAAAAGTTTTTGAACATCATGTATACGCGAGTCGGAACGGACCAGTATCGAAAGTAACCAGCGGGTAAGTGCTGTATTTTGTACGAAAATTATAGCATTGCTAGAAAATAGGGAGCGGCAGTTGTATGTTATCGATGAAATGATTATTTTTGTTAAAACACAATATGGAAATAACAATATCGAAATAAGTTCTAAATTTTTGAAATATCAAGCGACCAGATATCAAAACTCTATCTCAAAATTGTATGTTTAATTATGTATGTTTTTTTTCAAAGATATGTTAAATTCTAAACAACGATATTATCGATATCTTCAGCATGAGCACTGTGATGGAAATTGATGGATCAAGCATCACATTGGTTCATTGTGCATCATGAAATGACCATTACGTCAACCTGTTAATTACTCATAATTTTATACAAGCTATGGATTCAGCTTCGAACCGAATGAAAAATGTAGTATACAGTAAGCTGTATATAACTGCTTTATCGATATTTTTTATCAGCGGTTCAAGTACAACCCTAGTTCAATAGTCTCACTTGAGTGCAGTCTCGACGTCATAATGTCGATAATGTACAGCGCTAATTATCTCACGCTAAGAGTTCGCGTATGTATCGATAAAACTGTTTATGAACATCACTAGCCATTTGTAGTCTGTCTGCCTAAGAGAATTACTTACGTCTATGAAACTTTGTGATCTTAAGATTATATTCAAGTAAAAATATTACAACAATATAAGAACATTATTTAACTACATTTAATTAACTGAGGTCGAAACAATTTTGCTTTGTTTGAATTGTAGCGATGAAATTCGCAGACGGGCCAAGGCTAACGATCTCCTACCGTTCGCAGGACCGATAAAAATCGATGAGAGGATCACCTTTAAAAAATAAAAGGACGGCATGAAACATAAGGAACAAGTAACAGTGAATATAAAAAAAACCCGAAGGACTTGATGATTCGTCACATCATCATGACTATGACACTGGGGAAGAATACGAATCTAATGACACCTCTCTCAAATCGGTCAAGCCATTTAGGCGACAGTAACAATGGTTCGGATGGATACAGACAGACATCCTTCTATGTCAATCGGGTAAAAGGGGAAGCCATTCAATCACAATATAAAACACAACATTGCTTCACATTAGTATTATATGACCTCGTGTCAAGGTTCATTTTATGCTAAAAAAATTTGCGCCCCAGATTACATTCCTTTAATAACTATAAAAACATTAGTTTACAAAGTGTAGTAATGATTAAAGCTATATTTCCAGTTCCCCCGTGAGCCAGAAGTGTACACTAAGCCTAAAATGCTTCCAGTCTTATACAATTATAACTTTTATGTATTTATCGTCGAAGTTCTGATACGGAGCTATCCCTTGCCGCGTTTATTGATGCTACGTCTCCCCGGGACCTGAGAGATGCAATTTTACTTGGATTATAAAGAAAATTCTAGAAAGAATACTTGAGCTCTCTTACTTCGGATTTAAATTTTACTTGCTCGTATAAAATAATATTATATAAAATTATTAAAAGATTATAGTTTTTATTTTTATTGTAGTTAAAACAATTTTGTATTGTAAGAGAGCAATAATCTTATTCAAATTAATATTACATTTTATGTTATATAAAAACCAATCCAAGCACAATGGATGGAACTTAATATCAGTAAAAATTGTATTGTAATAAACAGCAGAGTTTATGGCACTTTTATAAAATTTCTAGAAAAATAAATATAATTTGCTTTGCTTGTTTTGGTTACTCGTTGTTATCAACCACATATAAATGGATAATAAAACAAAATGATATCAATTTCATGAAAGTTTTAACGATATATATTTATTAATATTTTGAGGTTTAGGTAATTAATAGAGCTTAAATCAGTTTTCTTGTACAGTCGGTGTTATAGTTCATTAATTTTAAATTGACATTATAATTCCTTCTAAAAATAAGTCATTTCGTAAATGGACCAATTTTCATAAAGATAACGATCATTTTCCATCCGTGAACCTTATCTCGTTATAAATCCTCGGTTATAAAAGTCACATTTTAGTGTTAGATTTAAGAAAGCTAGATTTTTCATTTCAAGAATAAATAAATTTTCAGCCGCGATTACAGGAATTTTGTCGCATTTTTTTTGTAAATATTACAAGTCTCGTAAATAAGGAGTTTTTATGTTTAAAAATCAATTTAAAACATCTCTCCAAAGTAACTCGTCAGTGGTCAAAACAAAAATAATCCTGCGTCCGTCGGTGATCTGACCGTAACTCGACAGTATCGCCTCACCACGCCACATTACGCCCGTATATTTACGACACCGTCGCGTTGGGGTGGGCAGTGCCCGTTAATATTTTATACCGTACTGCCAACGACTTTTATTGGCCACGAACGGCTAAGATCGATACAAGATGGCGTACTTTCGTCTCAGACATTCCCGGATGTGTGTGAATTTGACAATTTAGTTTACGTGAAGAAAAAAGCTGAGATCAGGTGGGACGTTGATCAGGTCAGGTGTAGACAAATACTAGTTTATTCATTTTTCCATTTAAAGAGAAATCTTCCTCATATTTTTTATTCCAAGAAGAACTAATATATTCCAAACGTTATATATATTCCATATATATATTCCAAAATTAAATAAAATATAGTCTAAGATCCGGCATAAGGAATTTATATCCTTATCTGTTATTTGATCAGGGCCTAGATTATATGTTAGATAGCATGTACATTGATCACAAATGGGTTGCCGAGCTAAATATGGGACCAACACTGTTAAATAATAGAAACCTGCTATAATATTTACAATCCAATGTAAGTTGACCTTAAATCTATATGATCAATCATATTCAATAAGCCTCAGCTTAGGTTGGACTGCTGTCAGTTGGACATGACCAACGCGTGCGTATAAAGCGCGCCAACGAACGCAGGTATTCCGGAGACGCACGACGTGGTAATATCTACATTCGGAGACGCACGACGTGGTAATATCTACATTCGGTAACGCAGTGTTTACACGTGACGATTCTACGGTATTAATTATTGCAAATCTCAAAAATCAATGTGTTCTTTCTTTATCCAAATAAATAAGAAAAAAACCGTAAAATACCGTAGCGTAAATACCTCTCACTTTTGCCTGAACCAATTATATTTCTTTTTATAAGTGTCATATATGTCATACGTATATATGTATGTACCTAAAAGAGTTGGATTTAAAATCTCTGTCTATCACAAGCATATACAGAAGCGTTTGATTTCTTAACGAGTGTGTTTTACATGTTTGGACATGGACCGATGATCTGGTCAAAGTTGCGGGAGTCCACTGGATGAGGACGGCAGGGAATCGAACTTTGTGGCGATCAATGGAGGCCGACGTCCAGCAGTCCGTTTATAGGCTGAAACGATGACGACGACTGTTTTAGTGCATCGAGATACAGATTCTGTCAACATAATTTTATTTGTAACTG
>DWTW01001086.1:0-13574 GCA_018246275.1 Papilio slateri | reverse complement strand
AAATGTCCATCTACAGGAGCAACAACGCAATCTCGGTGTGTCGGGAAGACTTTTTTCCATAGAATCGGTGCGTGCGCGATCCAGCAAAACTGGTACAATCTTGAAGCTCAAAGTCAACTTTTTACCCGAAATAATCACACTTTATAAAGAAGTGCGAAACTTGAAGAATCTTGGATTCAGGTATAATAAAATAATTCTTTTCAAGCGATACCTTGATTTGTTTTTTTAAAAAAAATAAGCAATCAATTTTTTTTGATTGAAAATTCTAGTTTTTAGTGCATAAGTAATACAGGTAGGTTTTATGTGTTTGGCCTATTCAATTTTAATCAATGAAATCCCTCTAGAATATATCTAATACATCATTTAGACCTTTATCCAATTATTTTATCTTTGAATTCGGTGTTATTTTATAATTCATATTAGTGTCAATAGCCCTTGTTTACCTTTAACTCGTAAGAATTCTGCTCAAGGTTGTGTCGGTAAAGTTTCACCTTTACAGCTTACAGCAATATCGATATATTGTTATATCCTTATATGTTCAGGAACACACACCGGGCATTACGTCTCATTGGTTTATGTGTCTTTTTCTTCACTAGCGTTAATTGGGCCTTTTAGTTTATTGCTTAATTAACAAAAGTATAACAATTTCTTAAGTTTATTAACCATTTTCCAGAGTACCACTGGCCATAGTGAACAAGGCGCATCAGGCGAACCAACTGTATCCATATGCGATATCGCTCATCGAAAGTGTTCGTACTTATGAACGCACTCTAGAAAAGGTATGTATTAATTTCTCTATTACATATTGCAATATTTAAGCATAGATAAAATGAATTTGTCACATATTGCGCCTAAATATAACCCTATCTCACCGTTGTACAATGAATAAATAGACAGAGCAGATGATTTTTATTAACACATGCATTTGTTGTATTCACGCAGCTGAATAATAGGACGTATACAAAGGTAGTTTGATTGTAGACGCATGCTTGTTTACATGATTTCATTAATTGGCTTCATATAATGTTTCACGCCCCCTCTATCCTCTTATAACACAGGTATATGTGAGGCGTATTCGTATGACACTAGACCATTTTGACATAACTATTTTTTTTTAAATTCAATTATTAAAGCAAATAGTTTTTTTTTTAATAATATAATGTATTTGAATAATAACATAAACCATTTTAAACCTTCATTGATCTACATTTTTAGCAGTGATAGTCTTTGTTTGCCTCTTTGTGATGTTACATAGATTGTGTCTGTGCTGTTACATATGGTATAATAATTTAAGTGTAACATGAAATATAATTATCTATTATGTTATAGGGGGATGTTCTATATATGTTTTGTATATTTAGCTTTATTATTTATATAATTTTATTGGCTTGAAATTTTTCTTTGCCTATTTTAAATAACATACTTGTATGTATATTTGTGCATTTTTATTATGTAGATTATATTATATCGTGTATTACTTTTATTTCAATACGTTTCTTACGAGTTTAAATTTTCTAGATACGAGATAAGGCGTCCATAATACCGCTAGTGGCGGGCCTACGCCGCGACGTACTGAATCAGGTGTCCGAAGGCATGGCATTGGTTTGGGAGTCGTTCAAGCTTGACCCATATGTGCAGAAGCTGAGCGAAGTCGTCCTGCTGTTCCAAGAGAAGGTAATTTAATGATATAGGATATTATTTGCCTCCGTCGTCAATAAGTTCGTCTATATCACCCACAGAAGATAAAAAGAACTACATCACCATTAATATTATTGCAAAAAATTTCACCCTGATTTTTTTTGTCTATTTTATCTATTTATCAAGTTGTTTTTGAAATATATATATGGATAACAAACTATTAACGTATTAAATTATACGTCTTACTCCGGGATCACCACATTTATAAGTATTAATTATTGTTGGTAAATTTTTAGTCGGTTGAACATAATTGTCAAAAACTTTCTGAATTATAAAAAAAATACGTACTATTTACCTAGGAAAACATAATTGTGTTGTGCTGTCTGTCACTGGCAGTTATGCAAAGATGGTTGCACTAGCTGTTTTTATGGTCTCAGGTGGAAGATCTGCTGGCAGTAGAGGAGCAGATATCGGTGGACACCCGGTCGCTAGAGACGTGTCCGTACTCGGCGCAGAGCCTGGCGGACATACTGAGCCGGCTGCAGCGCGCCATTGACGACCTCTCGCTGCGCCAGTACAGTAACTTGCATCTGTGGGTGCAGCGCCTCGATGAAGAGGTATATACCATCATTCAGGATATTGTGTGTTGAAGTGATTTGCTGGCAATCCCAGTTTATAACAATCTTGCTGGAAGTGAGTCTTAAGCAGGGTCTATGAATAAAACTTTATAGGTTTGTAACTGAAAAAGCATCGGGTTTTAAATCTGAATGTTGGTTGGTCAAGTTTAGCAAGCATTTGTGGTCTTACTTTAATTTAAATTTTACTCGTAATAAATTATAATTTTTACTATATTTTTACATTTTAGAAGCCAGTGGTTGAGAATCACTGGTTTAGAAGATATTGTTGAACTATTTCTAATAAGCCATATTGGTATTTGAATAAATAAATTACATGGAGACTACGCATTCATTATGCTTTTTACATTTAGGTTGAGAAGAAATTAGCGGCGCGTTTGCAAGCCGGAATCGAAGCTTGGACTGCTGCTCTGTTAGGAAAGGCTAATGAGCTGGACCTGTCAATGGACACGTACTCGCCCGCCGAGCCGACCCACAAGCCTGGTGGAGAACCACAGGTATTTATCGCGTAGTAACAATTTAGAAAAAGTACTGCTTACTTCGTCCTTTTTTATTTCTTATTTCTTAGATCATATATAATTATAAGTAGGGGCGTACGTGCGTGCATATGTGCGTGCATACGTGCGTGCGTACGCGTGAGTACGGGCACACGGGGCGTGTATTAGCAATGATTTAAATATAAGCAGCAAAACTACATATCCAAACATAGTCGTGAGTTTATTGATAAAGGCAGATATTTTATTGTGACATCAGATCGCGCGCGTGGTGCACGAGGTGCGCATCACCAACCAGCAGATGTACCTGTTCCCGTCGCTGGAGGAGGCGCGCTTCCAGCTCATGCGCCAGATGTTCGCCTGGCAGGCCATCGTCACCAGCCTGCAACGCCTGCAGAGCACCAGGTAAATGAAATGTAGAGAAGGTTTACAATAGTCGCTTGGCAATATAAAATGCACAATTTTTTTTTCATACATATGTTATTTCTCTAACCTGTTTTTCGGTCGGTCCGAAAGATCTTCCTTATTCGCTTCCGATCGAATTCCATGATTTACCCCTCATTTTAAATGTACCGCTTCTCTTAAATTTGAGATTAAAACAAAACGATTTGCGCACTGCGGAATTGCTCGCGGGTCGACTAGTATGCTATAATGTTGTGGCAATTCAAAGAAATAAGTAAAAAAAAATTAAAAGTATTTTTTTTATTATTTTTAAGTAAGACTGGTTTTCGAGCTTTTAATAAGATATGCTAACTTATGATCTAATAATTCGCAAACCTTACTCTAATTCTATAGGCTGCTTTAAGCACTTCTTTGAAAGTATTGAAAGACGAACATCCTTTTCAATTTGTTTACTTTGTAGTTTTTTGTTACACTTATTAATTTACTTGACGTGTATATTTGTTATATAGATATCAGGTGGGCGTTGCGCGCACCCAGACCGTTACCTACAGGAACTTGCTGACAAAGCTGCCCGGCGGCTCGTCGCCCTTGGAGAACGCGTACGACGCCATCGAGCAGAAGACATCGCAAGTTCGCGAATACGTCGACGAATGGCTACGGTACGATATTCTATTACCTATCAAATGAAATAATATATTTTTATTTGGGCGTGTTGTATATGAGTACTTCTTGTTGCAGTTACCAAGCGCTATGGGATCTACAGCCGGAAACTTTGTACGGCCGCCTCGGAGAAGATATCACCTTGTGGATCAAGTGCCTTAATGATATTAAGTCAGTAAAATACTTATCATTGCTATTTGTATTCGATTTTAGTTTTAATTTATTTGTTAAAATTTTTATATGTTGTACAATATTAGAGTGAGTAGAGAGTAATCGTAAGCTATAATTCTTTGCAAGTAATAAGAACATTTTGATATCATCTGTTGTTTATTTATATTTTAGTATATGGTATAATATAAATTAAAAAAATCTAACAACGTTAAGGTGTGGCATGTAAAAAGTAACCACTATAACTCGGTAACAAAAGTCGATTTGAGATATAAAATGTTTTCAAAGCTAAAATCTGTCTCGGTCATTACTAGGAAGTCTCGTACGACATTCGACACGTCGGACACGCGGCGCGAGTACGGGCCCGTGGTGATCGACTTCGCGCGCGTGCAGAGCAAGGTGGCATTGAAGTACGACGCGTGGCACAAGGAGGTGCTCGGCAAGTTCGGCGCGCTGCTCGGCGGCGAGATGGTGCAGTTCCACGCACGCCTCGCCAAGTCGCGCGGCCAGCTCGAGCAGCAGACCATCGGTAAGTGCGACGCGTGGTACAAGGGGGTGCTAGACAGCGAGACTGTACTGATTAGATCGAGCCAACGCACTGAAGTGTGTCTAAGAAAACCAACCATCACGGTGGCTCCATTTGGGTTAATAAATTTTAAGCATTGGTTATTACAGAGGCAGCTTCTACCAGCGATGCGGTTTCCCTCATCACTTATGTGCAACAGCTGAAGAGAGAAGTGTTAGCGTGGGAGAAGCAGGTCGACACCTACAAGGAGGCACAGCGCATTTTGGAACGTCAGAGGTACGAGAAATTAAAAAAAAACAATTATCTTTTTTTTTGTAAATAATTCAGTATTTTATGTATTGTTTCAATAATACTACTGCAGATTTCAATTCCCAACTCAATGGCTGCACGTTGACAACATCGAAGGTGAATGGAGCGCCTTTAATGAAATCATGCGCAGGAAGGATTCCTCTATTCAGACACAAGTGAGTTAATTACCCTTATTTTTAATTGATTTTACTTGGTGACGACATTCATTACAGCGCGAAGCTATATTTGATAGCTCATAAAATTTAGGTCACAAAAATTTGTCTTTTGCCTTTGGACCATTTACAATTAAAATTCATAAGGTGCAATGATGGTTTGGAAAATTCACCTTAAGTAATCTGGAGCTTATAATGCACCCTCATATTTTATTAAAGAATCAAAAAGCCATAAACTAAAAAACAAACTTAACCATAAAGTTCTCCTCTTAGGTCGCGTCACTTCAGCAAAAGATCGTAGCTGAAGACAAAGCTGTGGAAGCGCGTACCATGGAATTTCTGGGTGAATGGGAGAGGAACAAGCCGACAGATGGCTCCACGAGACCCGAGGATGCGTTGGCGCGCCTGCAAGTAATGGAAACTCGATACACCAAGCTCAAGGATGAAAGGGATAACGTGGCGAAGGCCAAAGAGGCGCTCGAGTTGCATGATACAGGTATTTATTACTTAAAATTTTATTTTTCACTCTAACATTTTATTATCTGTCAATCTTGATCTTGAAGGAAGGCTTACCATAGTGATTAAACATAGAATGTTCTAATACCTTTGTTGAGGCATATCATATAAGATGACACTCATATAAAATTCAAGGTGCAATTGTTTAAATGTGGTTTGTTACCGCGAATTTGCACTGCGGAAAACATTCACGTAAGACATGTTGTTATCTCCCTCTTTCTTTCTGAAAAAACTGAGACAGAACATGTTTTACGCTAGTGTTTGCGGCGGTGCGAATTCACGGTTAGTTTAACATTTGTAAGATCACACTATGCACTGTTTACAGGATTTTAGGTTTTAGGTTTTTAGGTTTAAGGACAGTTACATTCATTGTTAATGTTGGTAGTTAGTGGGTAGCGCTTTTGGTCTGTTAGAATATCCTAAGCACATTTAGTATCGCAACTGGAGGTTCAACGCGAATCAAGCAGATAAAGATTAAAAAAAATTAACAACTAGGATCACAATAATTTAGTAAATCGTGAAATGTCTATTAGT
Organism: Papilio slateri; assembly: GCA_018246275.1. Lineage (NCBI taxonomy): Eukaryota > Metazoa > Arthropoda > Insecta > Lepidoptera > Papilionidae > Papilio > Papilio slateri. The sequence goes on along the minus strand of DWTW01001086.1, from coordinate 7,540 downwards.
AATTTGTGTGAAAAATCCTCACAGTTTTAAATTGCGTTCAATTAATTTATTTGATCTTTGTTAAACAGTCAGTTCAGTGAACAACGAACGCATGACTGTGGTGATGGAGGAGCTGCAAGACCTCCGCGGTGTCTGGTCGTCGCTCAGTAAAATCTGGACTCAGATTGATGACATCAGAGAGAAGCCTTGGCTCTCTATACAGCCAAGGAAACTGAGGTTTGATATACCAATGATATTTGAAATACATAGATGTAGTATGTTTTAGTATTAGCTGTGGATTACCAATAAAATAATTATAATTTTAGGCAACAACTGGAAGCCATGTTGAACGAACTTAAAGAACTGCCAGCGCGTCTCCGCATGTATGACAGCTACGAATACGTCCGCAAACTGCTACAGTCCTACACTAAGGTTTGTATGTTTTTTATCGTAACATGAAAATACAGACACTCTCAGATCTCCTAAGATCATACTATGGGAAAAGACTATATTTTTTTATTAAATATTAAATCAATTTTATAAATTATAACAAAATTAATCAAATTTTGTTTTGTTTGAATTGGTATTATTAGAGAAAATCGTAAGAAAAATCAATTCGAAGTAATTACTCACGAAAACAGAAGGGGGCGCGGCCTCTTCAGCTTGTACTTGATAAATAAGATCAATATATAGACTTAAATATTATATTGTTCGCTATTTACATTTTAGGTATAGGTAGATTTTTAACATTATGAATTTTATGGCGTTAGTGGAACTCTGCTTTTATAAGGCGGTGGAAGGGACATTTAACGTGGTAATCCTATAATAAACGACCGAGGCGAGGTTTGGCCTTCTCGGGCACCCTCGAATCGGATTGCTAAACGCGTGAGTGACAGCCCATGCCGAGCTCCCCCTCTCGAAGGCCCTTGAGCCTTGTCGCTTCATGAAGTGTTCGCCGAAGCGACCTAACGCTAACAATATGTTTGTATTTGCAGGTGAACATGTTGATTGTGGAGCTGAAGTCTGACGCATTGAAGGAGCGTCACTGGCGGCAGCTGTGCCGCGCGCTGCGGGTGGAGTGGTCGCTGTCGGAGCTGACGCTGGGGCAGGTGTGGGACGCGGACTTGCTGCACAACGAGCACACAGTCAAGGATGTTGTGTCCGTAGCCCAAGGAGAGATGGCGCTCGAGGAGTTCTTGAAACAGGTATCGCAAACATATCTGTGTTAAATCGATCGGTTGTTGAATATTCGTTTTGGTCTCTAGTAGGAATTAGTTAACGTTCGTAATATATTTTTGATTATTAAATGTTTTATTGCTAACAGTATTATATCGTTTCCAATAAAAAGGTGCGCGAATCGTGGCAGAGCTACGAGCTGGACTTGATCAACTACCAGAACAAGTGCAAGATCATACGCGGCTGGGACGACCTCTTCAACAAAGTCAAGGAGCATATCAACAGCGTCGCCGCCATGAAGCTCTCGCCCTATTACAAGGTAAAATGATAACTATCCATTTACTCTGATGACCTTGATATAGCTTGTCACCGCACTCGCCATATCCTATTCCAGAGGATACATTCCATAGAGAAGAGGATGAACTTTTTTCGTTGTGATACTTTAGTGTTCTTTTAAAAACCTTCAAACTAACCTGTTCAGATAAATCCCTATCTGTCAAAATAAGCTGATAGTTCCACCATATAGATATTTGTAAGTCCCTAAAAATAAAATAAAGATAATAGAGTGATAACTAAAAGATCTGATTGTATATAATTTTCATGATGAACTTTTGTCTTTACAACAATTCCGTTGGTCTATTCATTATGCGACACCCTGTATATATGATATCTATTTCTACGCAGGTGTTTGAAGAGGAAGCTTTAACATGGGAGGAGAAGCTGAATCGCATCAATGCCCTGTTCGACGTGTGGATCGACGTGCAGCGCCGCTGGGTATACCTCGAGGGAATCTTCAGCGGCTCCGCTGACATCAAAACCCTGCTGCCCATAGAGACCAGCCGTTTCCAGAGCATCAGGTGGATACTAAGTGTTTTTATTTGTAATATTTTCAAACTAAGACCGCGAATATTAATATCATTAGTGACTTTTATTGATCTCTGACTAAATGACGATTTATTTAGTTCATATATTTTATTTTGCATTTGAGTTAGGTGTGCAATTTTAAGGCTTTTGTATAAGTTTGAGTCTTTCAGTTGGATTAGAATTGTTAAATGAACTACTAAGGTATGAATATCTGTTTGTTCCGTTGATGTATTATAATATAAGTGAATAAAATAACCTTACCCTTTTAAATGTAAAAGTCAGAATATACGAAATTGGAAATTAAATTAAAAGCATATGAATTGTGGTAAGGATTATGGTTTTCAGGTAAACTCAATATGACAGTTTTTGCAAGCACGAAATGTTCTTGCAAAGGCTGTCTGTAGGCTGTCTGAAATCTGTAGGTTTAAGAATTTAAACCTACAGAAATAAACATTTCGTCTTTTGTAGGTCTTATGCCTTCTGTGTAGCATTTAAATTTAAAAAATACCATTTTTTTTCTCAGCTCTGAGTTTCTGGGTCTGATGAAGAAGGTGAGCAAGTCTCCGATGGTGATGGACGTGCTCAACATACCCGGTGTGCAGAGATCGCTGGAGCGCCTCGCCGACCTGCTCGGCAAGATACAGAAGGCGTTGGGTGAATACCTCGAACGGGAGAGAAGCAGCTTCCCCCGGTATATTCAATTGTATTGCTCAAGCAAAATAGATTTGTGTATAACTTGTGTATAATAGATGTGTGTAGGATGTAATACGTCACGCCCAGTGCCTGTTTGAAATATCTTTGATGTTATTGTAGATTTTTCTTAAGGTGCTAAGGAAAAGTATTAAAATTCTGATTATCAACTTTGTGTTTGATGATATTGAAGATTGTTTGCATTATAGGGATAAATTTCTTAGGATATGACTAATCGTAACAGAAATATCTCTAAATTTGCAAGTTATAGAATGCAAAACAATTATCAAAGCAAACAGTAGAATACATAGGTTTCTAATCTTTTGGTTCTTTTGGTATGCAATGAAAAACGATTTCTAACATTTAGATTCCATACACTTGGAAATAAGCTCATTTTTTAACGGAATAATTTTAGCTTCTACTTCGTGGGTGACGAGGACTTGTTGGAAATAATTGGGAACAGCAAGAACATAGCCAGGCTGCAGAAGCACTTCAAGAAGATGTTTGCCGGCGTCGCAGCCATTATCCTCAACGAAGATAACACCATTATCAATGGTATCGCTTCTCGAGAAGGCGAAGAGGTGAGTTATACTATAGATATCTTTGAGAACTAAATAATTCTTTACATAATGGTAACTAGCTAAAGTTTTATTTTCATTTGTCTTCGATTTTTGTGCGATCGCACGATGAATGAAGATTCAAATTCCACTCCAAAACGCTAATTGCATATTTCTTTCTTTCGAAATACTACTACGTTTTTTTTATTTTTATTTTCATTCACCTTGTATGACATTTGATATTTCTGCATTAAAAATTACGTATTCTCAACTTGCATATTAGGTGTACTTTACATCACCGGTGTCTACTATCGAAAATCCCAAGATCAACTCGTGGCTGTCGCTGGTGGAGCGCGAGATGCGCGTCACGCTCGCCTGCCGCCTCAAGGACGCGGTGTTCGACATCAAGCAGTTCAAGGACGGCAACGTCGACCCGCACAAGTTTATCGAATGGTGTGACAAATATCAGGTAACTGATAATTTAATCTTTGAGTTAATTCTATATGTTTTTATAACATTCATACATTTTTTGTTGAAGAACGGTTTGAGAATTAAAAACATTAATTAATTTTTTTTAATAATATTTGGAAACGAGCATTTATTATTTAGGCAAAATACTAACACTAAAATGCTAAAGGATATAACTAAACTATTGTCCCGCAGGCTCAGATAGTGGTGTTAGCTGCTCAAATACTGTGGTCAGAGGACGTTGAGAGTGCACTGGTGAATGGCGGCGGCGAGGGCCTGAAGCAGGTCCTGTCGCACGTGGAGAACATGCTCAACATCCTCGCAGACTCCGTGCTGCAGGAGCAGCCACCGCTCAGGAGGAGGAAGCTTGAACACTTGGTATGCAATGTTACGTGATGATGTAATTAGTTGAAGTACCAATTGCGTACGTCAACTACACGTACAGAACGTGCGCAGTACAGAATCTTTTTTTGTAATGAAAAAAATAGTACCTGACCACAATCCGATCTGATATACGTTACGATGTGATCAAAAATGGTACGCGCTAGTATGCATTAGTCAATTTAATCTGCTCCTAAAGGTATTTACGTAAATAACACATAATGCGATTGAAAAACTGGCACATTTTTCAAGATCTGCTTGAATGCGTATAAGAATAAAGCAGAAATGACCAGCAAGCTATATTTATTAATAGGTTACATCAACAAAATAAATACTATTACAGACGGAAAAACAATTCGTTAATTTAAAGACTATGTAAAGAATAAGAATTTAATCAGTAAAATCAAAATGAATTTACATTGTTAAAAAAAAAATTTAAACACAAAACTTTTAAGCGTTTTTGTTTATTTGTGTGTTAGTGGACGCGCGAGAGAATATAATGTACATTATTTGTGCATGTGTGGGGCCTAATGCTATGCTAAATGTTTTATGATACTGATGCCATTGATTGGTTCGTCTCGGTGACAGATCAACGAGTTCGTGCACAAGCGCACGGTGACGCGGCGCCTGATCGCGTCCGACGTCACCGGCGCGCGCTCCTTCGAGTGGCTCTGCGAAATGAGGTTCTACTTCGACCACAGGAACAACGATGTAAGTTCGCACTTTATGCAAAAGAACATATTTTTATTTATAACTTTAAGTGACATCTAACATTGTATCGGTAATGTGATAATTGATATATATTTTTTCGGAGTAACATTGTGGTCTTCTATTACACACGGCGTTACCTTATCAGCTTTAAACATGTGTGAACTGGCCATTAACTGTAAGTAAAACTAACCGAAATGCCCATGGTGCTATGTTTGCCTCCTTCTTCCACCACCAGGGGCCTCCATTGTCTCGGGGAGGTACTACGGCGCAGTGCTGTTAGTTCACAGCGTCTGTGATTTGTTGTTTTTCGAGTTCCTTATGGTATATAGAGTTGAGTTGATATTGGTAACATATTGTGCAGGTGCTACAACAGTTGACGATTCACATGGCGAACGCGAAGTTCCTATACGGGTTCGAGTACCTGGGCGTGCAGGACCGGCTGGTGCAGACGCCGCTCACCGACCGCTGCTACCTCACCATGACGCAGGCGCTCGAGGCGCGCCTCGGAGGATCGCCCTTCGGTAAGTTAATTTCTTATGGAGAACAAAACAAATTACCAAATGGTTCACCTGATAAGTGATATCCGATGTTTAATTAGGAGATTAATTAAACAGGAGAGGTAAAGGCGCATCAGTAATTTTCATGTAAGAAACAAAGACACAGAAGGGTTGAAGGTGAAGAACTAGCTTTTATGGAAGATTTTATTCACTAGACGAAAGTGAAAAGCCTGTTGTATCTAAAACAATTAATTTCTTATGCTGCAGGACCGGCTGGTACCGGGAAGACTGAATCTGTGAAGGCGCTGGGCAACCAGCTCGGGCGTTTTGTGCTGGTGTTCAACTGTGACGAGACATTCGACTTTCAAGCTATGGGACGAATCTTCGTCGGTCTTTGCCAGGTAACTATGCTATTTTACTTATGTCGAAGTATTTTTACATGTTTTAAACTTAATTTAGTCCAGAATACATTTTTTAAAACATAAATACATTTCTTTATAAAATATGGAACATTTAACCTTTTTATTTAACTTATTGTTTATTGTTAGGTTGGAGCTTGGGGTTGCTTCGACGAGTTCAATCGTCTCGAGGAGAGAATGTTGTCGGCCGTGTCCCAGCAGGTGCAGACCATACAGGAAGCCTTGAAGAGCCATCAAGAAGGTGACAACACAGGTAGTCATTGTTTTAGGTCAGAAGACTATTTTTATTAATATCATCATTAGAATATAATTTTAAAAAAGACTATTAATTGTTACTATGAACGCCAATCAGAAAAGGTTATTTGGTGTGCCTTCTACAAAAAAAAAAAACGTATTTTTCCTTAATAAAATCAAAAATCAGTATAATATTTATTATTCATAATAAATTAATTTTGTTATTTTAAAGTTTCTACTTTTGTGAATAAAGAACATTATCGATGATATTATCAATGAAATAATTTTCTATTTTCTATTCCAGCCAAATCCATAACAGTGGAACTGGTGGGCAAGCAGGTGCGTGTCAGCCAGGACATGGCGATCTTTATCACGATGAACCCGGGCTACGCGGGCCGCTCCAACCTGCCCGACAACCTCAAGAAGTTGTTCCGCAGCCTCGCCATGACCACGCCCGACCGCCAGCTCATCGCCGAGGTCATGCTCTTCAGCCAAGGCTTCAGGACCGCAGAGAAGCTGGCCTGCAAAATTGTACCCTTCTTCAAGTAAGTCTATAGTTATGTTACATATAACATATTATCTTTTAAGAAGAAAATATAAACTGTTACGCATTTTTTCGTTTAATCTCACTATTCTAGTATGTATTTCATATGATAAAACATTAAATCACCTTTGTAACACGTAAAGTTTGTAACAGTGAGCCCGCAACAACAACATCTGTTGCACAAGTGAGCCGGCTCGACTGGTGAAATACCACAACCTTACAGAAGACAGGCGCGCAGTAGAAGTATTTCTGTGTTTCATCCGGTCCTTTTCCCATCAATTTCTAATAAGTACAGGATAGGAAAGGGAAGAGGATTGGACGGAGAGGGTATGAATAAGATATGGAAATAGTCTTTTTCCTGACGCTCTTCTTTGTCTCCTCTTCTGTCCATTAAAGATATGCAACGCATCTGCAATTCCTTTGCTTGTTGAGGATGCCTATGGGTGGCGGTCACTTAAGATCAGGTGAACCGCTTGTTTGTTTACCACCATCTCAATAAAATAATGAAAATCTTTGTATTTTCCTTGCAGGTTGTGCGACGAGCAGCTTTCAAATCAATCTCATTACGACTTCGGCTTGCGTGCTCTGAAGTCTGTCCTGGTGTCGGCGGGCAACGTCAAACGCGATCGCATACAGAAAATAAAGGTGACTTGAATTTAGTATTTTAAAAACATTACATGTAAACTCCATTTTGATATTAACAGCCAACAAACAATCGTTGTTGTTATTGAAAATAATTTCTATAAATTTGTAGGAGAATCTGATGGAGCGCGGCCAGGAAGTACCGGACGAGGCGTCCATCGCAGAGTCCCTCCCGGAGCAGGACATCCTTATACAATCGGTGTGCGAGACCATGGTGCCTAAGCTGGTCGCTGAAGATATTCCGTTACTGTTCTCGCTGCTCAACGACGTCTTCCCCAACGTCGGCTACACGAGAGCTGAAATGACTGGTGAGTCATTTTTATTATAAAATCATAACTGCACCTTTTCTTATTTTTTATAATTATCTATATATATATA
>DWTW01001085.1:0-13575 GCA_018246275.1 Papilio slateri | reverse complement strand
TCATGGATTGATTTATATTATATTTTATGTTTTGTGTTTATTGTTAATATACGATTATTATAATAAATGCCCGCAGACTTGGTATAGAGCCTGTGACACTCCGCATGATGCGCTGCTCAAATTAACTCAACAACATCAGAAAGGGGCTTGTATTTACTAGAAATCTCGCAATTTTTAATAGTTAAAGTATTATGAACATGTGAGTCTTGGCAACCATTTTACATAAAATTGTTTTTGGTGGGATAAATACAATGTTTACATTGTTGCCGGCTTACAGAGAACGAATTTAGATTATATCGTACTATAAAATTCAACTTGTTGAATTCTTGTTGTTGAAGTTGAATCTACGCATACGTACGTCGTATTTTTTTTCAGTACTAGTGGTCGAACTGGCTAGTTGCTGACTCTATGTAACCAGAGCCTAGCTATTACATCGTACCCACGATGTTCGATTTTAGGCCGAAGAAGAGATTTTATTTGTTTCTAAAAATCATAAATTTTGGTGTTCGTGGATGATGACCTGATGTATGGCGACGGGCTCATCTCCTGTCACAGTTCGGACTGGATGTGTTTGGTGCTACCCAAGCAGAGATAGAAAGATTAATGGTTAAAAAGGAACCAAGGTCTTGCTATTCAACTGTCGATTGTTTTATGTTCATGTCTGTCTCTCCCTTATTCCAATAAACAGAATAGTCACGTTACAGTTTCGTTCCATTTAACAAAACAAAAGCCTTCGCTGCTTACGAAGTGGATTGTCAACAATAAATGGGAGTCTTGTGTCTTTTCACAGTTATTACCGTTTCTGCGGACATGGTATCTGATGGACTACATTGTTGCCGGCTCATTACTCAGCCGTTGATTGTAAGATAGCGCACGCATTATACCACATGCCTTTGTTCAGTGAGTAATTTTTATGAAACAGAATTTAAGAAGAAATTTCATCGTAAAATTTTAGAATTTTCGAAGTCAAAAGTTAGTTTCTTTTTTGCTTTCAATAAAACTTATGACAAACGGCTTACCGTTTTAGACTTAGTTAAATTTGGATCTCAAAAAATGTAAACTGATCCCTCTTAAGAGCCATTTCACATTTTCACGCGAATTTCTAAGATTTTGGACGCCTAATTTACCTCTTTATGTAATACTTTGCAATTGTTGAACACTTGTAAAAAATAGAACAATATTTCACATTGAAGCATAGTGTCACACATTGTTTGCTCTATAGTGATCAATCTCCCACAACTAGTTTACTGAAAATAACATAGCAGAGTCATTTAAAATTTCGAGGGTTTTTCACTTTTTGCGCGGAACCTTGATTATTTTCCTAAAATTAAAGTAGCCTATGTTATTCCTTAGTATATTACCTATATTCTAGTAAAAGTCCCATCAAAATCCGTCCAGCCGTTTCGGAGATTACCCGGAACAAACAGACAGACAAAAATTTTAAAAATTGCATATTTGTTATAAGTGTCGTATATTCGTCATGTCAAATGTATATGGAATTTTTATTTCGATATTACATACAGACACTTCACTTTTATTTATCTGTATAGATGACATAATGATAGACAAAGGCAGAATATGATGGAAAAGTGAAATAAAATAAACCCTTGTATAATGATAAAAAGGTTAAATAAAATACAAACTGAACTGCGTCCTCGTTTTTAAGAAACGATATTTAGTGCCAGTAACGTCTTGCCTTTTAAACTCTTGACAATCATATTTTACATTCGCTACCGGTCACTGTTTTGGATAAAGAAATAATCATGGGTATAATTCCATACTTTTGTATGGTTACAATAGTGAAGTCAGTCTTTAGGGAAATTATTGCCAAATCTCAGTAGCGTTCCAATAGACAAGATAGTTTGCTCGTTTCCTTTGTATTTCAAATCAATTGCAATAAGTTATCTACATAAATATATATTTTATGACACGAAATACTAGGAATTCTCTCTTGCATTAAAAAGTTGAAGGGACTGAAATTAAAAAATGAAACTAGTTTTATTACAAACATGATGTCTTTTTTAAGCATCTCGTTTATTTCTTGATAATTATAAGGGTGGTTATCATTAACATATGTATCTTAAATAAGTATTCCATACTATATCCTCGTATGTCATCTTGCATTATCCTCAAGGATTATTACGAAGATCCGGACCCTTGCCATCTCAGTCTGGTGGACTTCCGCTACCGAGATCGCCTTATTATTTGGTCATCTTTAAACGAATTCATCAATATCTGTAAAGGAAAACGTAACTGTGAAAGATTCCATAATATACGTAGGTGAATGTATATACGAGTACATACACATACATACACATAAAGTAAGCGACGAAGTTAGTACTTCAGTAGTATATTTCCAATGTGAGTATTAATTAAAATTTCACTTTGTATGTTTTGGCTTAGAATCTTTTTGCGAAGTATTATACTATTCCAATCATTTCGATAGAATTACAATGTAGATAAAGCTTAAAACAAATTATAACTTTATCTTTATGGTTGTTTAAATAACTTGCCACAGATTTCAGATAACAGAACTTCTAGAAGTTTCCATTTTAAGGGACGAAATATATAATATTTCAAAGTTATAGTGACTATATTATTAATAATACAAATCTTGCCTGCTAAGCTTGCTGCTTGAGTTTGGTATATTTAGAATAAAAACTAGAATATTTTTTTTAAACAAAACTACTCCATAGAAATCTGAAGTGTAACTACGAGGTGTGTCAAGATATTGCAATATTTAGATGACTGTTTACCATAAAAGAATCAAATAAATACGTATTCTTGTAACATCATTCTTCGCTGTCAAGATATTTGTCAAATAATAAAACGTCCCACAAAGTTTATAGATTGTGTACACACTTCAGATACAAATACTACGGCGGAATACAAATATCGATGAGAAAACAATCGCTACGATACTCCCTATTACGATCAATACCAAATGTGTGAGAAAACAAAGCCTCTTTTGTCAATTCTGATTTCTTCGAAGTTTTACTTTTGTTAAATCGCAGATATGTACTAATTATAATACTAAGTAGAATGCAATATAAGTAGAACTTTTCCATCATCATGATTATTAAAAATATTTTTCTTTTTTCAAAATGAAAATTTTGATTAATGAAAAATTTCTACATTTACCAATGAACACCCATCGTTGGATATAGGCGTCTACCAAGATATTACATAAGACATTCGTATATAAGATAATAGATAAAATAATAATCGTGATACGTTCTTACATAAAATAATTCTTAGTTTCATCATCTATTAGTTCTAAGAGAGTTAGTAGTTTTAAAAGAGCTTTTGCTTTTGTGGAAATAGACAGAAATTTCGAAAGAAAACGCATTAAAAACTTTAAAAAGAGCACCTTTCTTGATAATATCCGCTGAGTAGAGATTGGAGAGTGAAGAAATGTAAGAAAAAATAGACGAAGGCATTAAAAAAGAGAAAAGAAGAAGGGCAAAATTACGTTAAAATTAAACTAAAACAGATAAAGACAAAAGTATTAGACAATAAAGCTAAAATGAGAAAGAAAAAAGGAACAGTGAACAAATTTCTAAGTAAAGTCGTGGTACCTGAAAATACCATGAATATATCCTTACAACCACCACAATCCAGGTGAACATTGTGATGGAAGACAAAATAAAACATATATATCATTACAGGTATTAAGTTTGTTCATAGTTCATTAGTTTGTATAAAGTTAATCGCGTAAAGTTAGAGAGATATTATTTTCTGCAGGGAATTGCGGTTGGAACTAATTTCACTAAACCGCAGTTCGTAAACATAACACGGAAGATGAAAACATTTTCATCTACGACTACTCCCATGCGCCAAGTTCTCAAAAATTAAAAGTTATATATTTCCCATTATATATTGCTTACAGTAATAATACGGCAGCCAAACAATCCACAATACGTTACGTGATCGTCAATACATCTTCTTATTAAAATTGAAATACAGTCGCTTTAGATGACCAAAGAGTGTGACTAGCATTAACCGACCCGACGGTTCGTAGAAACGGTCAGTCACTTCGTGAGCCAGGTCCAGGTATTTTCTTTTTTTTTTCTGTTTCAGTACCCAGGCGGTTCTCGTCATGCGGGATCGTTATGTCGACCAAAAACAGACTGATATCGTGCTTATTCACAAGAAGCCCAATATCAGGTTTATTCGCAAGAATGGTCCTGTCCGTGACGATGGGCCGGTTCCGGTTTCACAGTTATTTAATTATAGCATTATTCTATCAGCAAGTTTATTATATATTACTTTTGTCCAACGATTAGATATTCATATATGATTAGATTACGTAACTGATACTAACATATGAATGTTAACGAAATAGAGCTTCAATATGTCATATATTTTAAGGATTATGTTAGAATATTGAATTTAGTATGAATTTTAATATTGTAAAGCAATTTTCATCTGTTGTATTATCAATCCGTCAAGTATTCAGCTCATCATACTGGCGATATCGCTATAACATTTTATGCTAATATGGTTAAAATAATAAGTTTTCATTTACTGTTTGTTTTGTCTCACAAACTGACTCAAAGTTAGTTGCGCAGCTTTTGTTGAGTGACCACCGTCACTAAAGGAACCTCATCGTTATATTTGAAACGTGGATTTATGTAGTCATCTCCGGAGAGAAAGACCAGAAAGCATCATTGCTTAGTCTTTTTTTTCTTTGTACTAAAACTACAAAAGTCAAATTTATTCGTTTTGTTGAACAGGTTGAATATTAATTTATTCATTCCCCTTTGCTGTATTTTTATTTAAATAAAATGCTACTGTTTAAGATTCTTTAAAACTTAAAAGATGTACAGATTAATAAAAACGCAGATAAAATAATAAATCGTTCTTGGGTTTCGAGTTTTCTTATGTATACAGGTTGTTCCTATTTAATTTTACTTTCAACAAATGTCTATGTTACCTTCTACGAATTGTTTCAGCAGTTTTTTTAAGTGAAAATTTCTTAAGCCTCGTTGAACATTTTTTTATAGGGAAAAAACTTATGGGTTCACGTCACCTAGTGTATGGTGTGTTCAATAGATGGTGCTAGTTGTCTGACTGTACTGCAACTAATCTAGTTGGCATATTGTTTAATTTTAATTCTCTTTGTTTAAAGAGATTATTATTCAAATATATTTGATTAATTTTAGTATCAAGAAAGAACTGATATTTTGTTTTTTTTTTGTTTTCACGTCAGTCCTTAATGATTGCCTATATTTTTGTATTTTTATGTACATATTTTCGAAATTAGAGGATGCTAGTATATATAAAACACTAAAAGAAAACGAATAATCATCTGCAAATGCAAATGCAAATGAAGGATATTTCATCAGAAGGCACTGCACGTAACTGCATAGACCGAAATAAATGGGAATTTTATATGTGAAAAGTTCTTAGCTGACCGACAAACTTGAAATCCATTGGAGCTGGAGGAGGAAAATCTTTAGTTGAAATATGATAAAATACTATCAATTTTTAGTCTTCGAATTCAGTTTAAGTTTAGTGCATCGATTTCTCTAGATCAGCGGCAAGTCTACTTCGACTTTGTGAATACCTTACAAAAGATTTGCCAGTAAGTTTAGATTACTTGCTTATATTTCACATTTTGTAAGGATAAATATAAATGTTTTTGGGTACATGTTACGGTAACTTAACACTTGTATTTAACCAAATGATAATATGCGTATGATAATGCGTGTAATTAAATCTATACTTTACATTCTTTTGCAATTCTTAATAAAAAGAAATATTAAATAATCATAAAAATCAAAAAGTTTTTGAATCGTAAAGTCGACAAGTTTACACTTTATTTTAATAATTTGTTTTATACTATAATTATTAAAACTTTCGTGCGACATTATTAATTATATATTAAATAAACGGCTTAACTACACTTAATTCCACTCACCCTTAAGAAGGACCTCCGACAAGTCCGAAACTTGTCACCAACCACGAAGTAAGAAAACGTGAGTTAGGCCGTTTATTTAATATATTGTTTAGACTAATAATAAGGTAGACAATTTAATTAACGTAAAAAAAATTTCTAAAGCTTCATTTCATCAGATCATAATTAGATTAGTCTGAGGTTGTCTGCTATACCAATCTTAATAGTCAAATCAACTTAGGAATTTACTAATATTTATCTAAAGAATGTTAGACTTGATCTTGACATATTATATTAACCATAAAGAGCCATTTTAGACGAAATAGGTGTAGATAAATATTAAAAGGGGTTTAATATATTTTATATTTACACGCAAAATAATTGTGCTGATAAGTGTCAGTTTATATCCATAATAATGTTTGCAGTTGTAAAGTTTTATTGTGACACTTAAATGTTTATAGATGAGATAAAGTTCACACTTTATCGACTGTTAAGAATAGATGTCTGTATGTACATATGTATAGAAATATTATACATATACCTATGACGTTATACCATTACACGACATTATAATTTTTAGGAGATGTGGAGTAAAAAGTTTTTTTTTGTTATATTTGGATTGACTTCTAGACTTTTATCTATTTTCTAACATAATATCATATTATAATTAACATTATTTTATCTTCAATATTTGTATATGTAAGCAACTACTTGTGCCCTAAGTCGCCCGGTGAATTTATCAATATTGGATGACAATAAATGAAATAAAGTATATAATTTTCACGTCTGGATAATGGAGCATTCTAACGTTGGAAAATAATTATAATCAGTTCATAGTTTTCACATTAAGAACAATAAAATTTCTGTAAGTATAGAAATATAAGACGATGTGCTCACAGACAACGTACTATAATTGAATAGAACGTTTGTTTTTTTTTATGCAAAAAGGTGGCAAACGAGCAAGCGGTGACCCGCTTGCCTGATGTTAAGTGACCGCTACCCATAAGCATCCGCAACAAGCGAGTCACAGATGTGTTTTGCTACCTTTAATGGACAGAGGGGATAGACAGAAAAAGGATATTTCTTTCTCCTATTCATATCCTCCCTGTTCAATCCTCTTGCCCCTCTCATCCTATCCTTATTAGAAAAGAATGGGAAATCGAAGTAGACTGAAATTGGGCCTCCGGCACCTCACTCATCAGACGAAACGGAGAAGCATACTTCTACTTCACGGCTGTCTTCTGTGAGGTCGTGGTATTTCAGCGGTCGAGCCGGCCCTGCAGTGCAACAGAGGGTTGGGATTACGGGCTCTACCACTGTTAAACATTACACTTAATCTACCACCCGGTAGCTACTTAAATAACGAGGCATTTGATCTATGATTTATTAAGTAAAAAAAATCTTTTAAAATCCGATATTATTAATTAGTTCTTAAGAGACTATTACCTATTATATTTAATTTGAGGTATATAAAATTTGAAATACAATATCATATCATCTCCCTGCCATTTCTTCTGAGAGGCCGTTGTAATTCACCGATCGAAACGGCCCATTCGTGCAACCAATGTTGTTTCGGGCTCTACCACTGTTAAAGACCTATGAGTGCCCTTGAGCCTTAAATATACCACATTGTTCTTTGATATATGTAATATACGGCGCCCTCTAACACTGTATATTTTTCTTTGTAATATATTACATTTTACCTTTCATTTCGTTTCGCGACACTTGCTGACGGTTCGTTCGGGTGAAAACGTAATTTGACAAAGCGATGTCCATTCACAATCAATGCATTGTATCCAATGTCTAAAAAATTTGGTGTGATAAATCATGCGTAAGTACATATTATAATAAAATGTACATAAAAAAAATATGAATAAAAATGATTCCAGTTAAGTTGACACATCTTTTCATTAAACATTTTTTTATAAGTAGAATAGATTTTTTTTAAGCAACAGTTTATAATTCTTTTTGCTTTGCCTATTTTAATTTGTATCCGTTTCACGAATTTTTCCTGGGAGGCGAAATCTCTTTAAAATGCAACGAATCTCCTGATGGCAAGCGGCGCGCCGCATTTGTTTCGAATACGATAAATAGCGAGCAAACGCTTTGTGGCGTCCGCCGCCAGTCTCCGATGACCTACTTTTTCGTATATTTAACCACTGGAAATTTTAAATGTATTTAAAAAAAAACTTAAGTTCTTTTATCTTAAAGTCGTTTATAGTTATAGAATCTTTATCAAAATCTTTTTGTATGTACATACCTATAATTAGCTTCCACAACTTCCTATATTCTATGCTATTAACGTCCTCGGTTTAGTTGTCTATGATAGAATTATCGTCTCCAATTACCCACTGTATACAGTTATAACTGCCATGAAATTATAACCGAAAACTGAAAGATTTGTTTTTTAGTTTGTTCGTTTAACAGTAGTAGAGTCCGCAACAACAACATCTATTGCACGAAAGAGCCGATTCGACGGTGTAATACCACGACCTCACAGAAGACAGGCGTGAAGTAGAAATATTTCTGCGCTTCGTCTGAGTGAGTTGCCGCAGGCCTAATCTTACTCATTTTCCCCTCCCGATATTTTTCTAATAAGGAAAGGATGGGAAGGGTAAGAGGATTTGACGAGGGAGGGGGTGGACAGGAAAAGGTAATAAGTGTCATTTTTAGTTTATCCCCTTCTCTGTCCATTAAAAGGTAGGCAACGCATCTGCAACTCATTAGCTTGTTGCAGATGCCTGGTGGAGTTCACTTGGGTGAACTGCTCGGTGCTCGTTTGCCACCTTGTACAATAAAAAAGGAAATAATATTATTTTAACAAGTATAGATCTTTTAGTTTAATTTAAATTCAAAGTTTCCTACAAAATGATCGTAACATAGTAACCATTACCGACAGGCACCACACGTTTCTACGAAATTTATGATTACTTTGTGCACAAATGTACCGAAACAGTTTTATTAACTTTTATCGGGAGCAGTATAAGGGCTTAATGTATTTTGTACGTGGATATTAAATTGACTTTGAATTTTATTCACCTAAGTTACATAAAATTATTAACAAGAAGGATATGTATTAAAGATGTTACTAAACTTAATTTATATGAATTGTTAAATCATGAAAAAGAAATAAAACTAACATTCAACGATAACCCTCAGCTTTAGAGTCTACAACACTTAGAAATCTAAGGCGTATTTTTTTTTCTCCCCTTTGCCTACCTTATGTGGGGTCGACACAGTACGACCGAAGTCCATAGTGTAATGGGTTTTGGCTATAGTTTTTTTACGTCAACCCTCCTCGGGCATATATATGAAATATTAGTAGAATATCGTAATAATTTACTAATATTTCTTTTAACAATAGTCGAATGGCGGATTCGAACTCACGACCATGTTGTGCATGTTTCGCGGTCCACACCCTTAACCATTAGGCTATAGGCGCTTTAGAAATCTAACGCGTATAAGCTTGCATTACTCTCTTAATCCCTTAAGTAATTCACTAATCTATTCGTCGTGGTTTTCGTCTCAAATATTAAATGTTAATTTATGTTTTGTAATTTTAAAATATCTACGTGAAGCGATATCAAAAGTGGTACCGTAGAGAGTTGGAACATTCCGAGCATAATGTTCAACACAGTCACAACTTTTGCTTGGCAATTCCCAAAAGTCGTACTTTGCTCATGCTATGAAGTGTCAGAAAAGCTATTTTAAACCATTTTTTTGTATTTTTATTTATATACCAAATAACAATATTAGGCATTTTTGTTACTCATTTTTTTTAAATACAGATTTTTTTGTATAATTCGTTTACGTGTTTGGCGATTTTTTTTCAATTTCGACAGTTGACATTGCTTGTCACGAGGTCGATGTATAAGAGAGAAAGAACTTCAAGAAACATTTTATAAACTTGAAAGTGCTATGTAGGAAAAGCTTTATGTCAATGTTCGGAGATGCCGCTATAGGAGGAACGAATTTCATCCTAGACCGTAATCAATTGGAGTTAAAATAAATTAGACACATAGAATCTGTCTTAAATCTAGCACAATTAAATGTAATCATAAATTGAATCACACTTTAAATAATAATACATTAATATTTTTGACAACAAATAATATTTTGATATCATACTTCTTTATTATGATATTTTATTTAAAACAGACAAACATGTTGGCGTATATGTATGGATTTGTCTAAGCCAGGCCGATAAGTATGGAATTAGATCGTGGTATCCTCAATTATTTATTATTTTATTTTATTTTCTATTTAATTATAAATGATACAATAATGTACCACATCACTGTTGACGTATTCCAGTATCAACCAAATAAAAATAAAATTTAGTGGTCGAAAACCAATAACTACTAGGTGTAGCAATTCACCTATAATCCAGTTTAATCTTAATGTTCTCGAAGTAATAATATATTACTTATGTTTTGTTTTTGGTGATCTTAATGTGTGACTACGAATAACAGTGGAAAATAAATTCAGATTCAAGTGAACACTGAAACTATCTTTAGTTTTAAACAATTGCCATTTGTGTATATTGTTTAAGAATATTATAGTATTCTAGAATTTAAAGTTTTGAAATCACTTTCATTCAATCTCATTTACCACTGTTTTAGGATTTATGTTAATAAGTGCATATAAATAAGCCAGTGATGAGGATAGATAAAATGTATGAATTTGAGTGCTTGGTGAATTTTTGAACGGTCTTGACACACTTATCACGCTTCGCTTATCTGCGTACAAATACGTACTTATTCCCATCAGCATCGGGAAATACGAGCTCACTTAAAACATCTACCAACAATTCCACAGACTGACAAAACATAAATCAATATATATTTTACTTGTCATTCAATATGTGAAAATATTAAACCACCAAAGCATATTTCTCGCAATATTCGTTAAAGCGCTGTATGCCTGTTATGGATGGACTCCGTGTACACGTAATTAGGATCATATTTTTACATGAACCAAACTGTACTTAATCAATAAGACTTACGGTTTTCCAGGTGAAGAACGCTATTCGTCTGGCAACGAATCTGCAAGCTCACGTGATTGGGACGCATTTTGATGACGGTGATCACCTCACATTGGTAGAGTCGATGCTACTGCGATGCCAATCCCCTGTACCAGTAATTAACACAAATACAGTTGTTTTGTTGTTCTAGACTCATAAATAGGATCACAAGGAAATTAACTAACAATATCAAGTCCCAGTAGAAAAGCAAATGGACTATTCTGGCGGCCGGTTGCAACAACAACGCGATTTGTTGCACGAGATTGTGTTGTGTCATGTTATAACAGAACACAATCTTGTGACGTGTTTAATTCTGGCTATAAATGGCAGTTACAGCGCAACCTGAATATAACATGGTTATATTCAGGTGAAAAATACACTTCCTAATATAAATTTTAATATGTGACAGTAGTTAGCGAGCGGCGGTGAAGCGCAGGCCAGTAAATTTAGATTATTCGTTCTGTTTAAAACATATAAACTTTTGAAATTGTTTAAAAAAACCATTGCAAATAAAAATGCATATTCGTTGGTATTACCCCCATAACAACGTTTTATTCAATGAATTGAGTAAGTTTTATCAGATTTAGACATGTTAACATTTTCATCATCCACATCATTAACGACAAAAGGATGCTTGTTAGATATAGACCTCACCACAAATATTTTTTTAAGGGTTTAAGCAAATGAGTTGCAGATGCTTTGCCTGCCTTTAATGGACCGAAGAGAGGATGGATAGGGAAAAGGATACTTTTTTTCCCATCAGTACCAGCACCTCATTCATCAGACGAAACGCACAAGCATACTTCTACTTTATGCCTGTCTTATGTAAGGTCGTGGCATGCTCATTCGCGCAACAGATGTTGTTGTAGCGAGCTCTAGCTCAAAAGATCGGTCGCAGTCTTTGACTCCGGTAATCTTGTCCAGATAAACCGATTCTTCTTATGGAACTTCGTCTTGAACGTGACTGAAATCTAAAATTTTTGAACTTCACTGGCCACACCTGCTAATAGCAATGTTACCTAGAGCCCTACCTTATGCCACTCAAGGATAAATGGAACGAACTTGTCAATAATTCCATACTTGTCAAAAATTCCAATATTTCTTTCTTTTAAAATAAAACTTATATTTTATAGCAATTATTGAACTTTAAATAAGGTGAGTTATCACATCATTTAAATGTGAAAAAAAAATGCCGAATCCACACCAAAATACATCATAAAATAAAAGTAGTAAGTAGTAAAGTAAAAGTTTGGTTAGCAATCCATTTATATTGTCGCTGAAAAATATGCGCTTCGAAGTATTTAAAAAAAAAGAAAAGGTTTTAAGTGCTTTTTGACATCTAACTACCGCAATGGATTTTTAATAATAACCTATTTATGACTGTTGGCGACAACGGCGCCACCGAAAAAACGACTTCGTAATGAGTTAAATTATTGCTCTTAGACAGAGTATATTAACTTGTTATATTCACTTGGTGCTTTCAGGCAAAGTTATCGTGTACGAATTTTTAAACTTCTGTGACGTATTGTAACGAAAGTAGTTAAATACGTTACAAATAATTTAAATTATAACGACCCCTCTCGAACGTTCGCAAGGACGACGCGCGTGGGGACGGAGGCGCCTCGAGCTGCTACAGCGTCGGCTACGTACTCGTGGCAGTTGCCCGCTTATTAGCCAGCATCGCGCTCCGTGCTCTGACCAGGGTAGGCAGACTACAGATTACATATTCAAGCTCCAAATTTATTTTGTTCTAATTGTTTTGTTTCCGTATTAGGGTGTGTTTTAAGTAGTACATAAATTTCAAACTTATTTTTATTTCTTGTTTCTATTAATTATTTTAACCATTTTCAATCAATCCTTCCATTCAATCCTCTGTTGCTTTCCAGTGGACATTAAATTTATGTATTTCATTGCTTCTTGCGTCCGACACGATTTTTAAGCTACCTTAGTTTCCTTTTATTTATTTTTTTATTTTATATATTTGCTTTGCCTTCATTTTGTATATTTTGTTTTGTAAACTCCGTTCTGGTAGTCCCACCATCGTTAAGCTACTTTCATGAGATTACTTTCCATATGTGCTGCTGCTGATGGTCGTTACCAGGCCGGAGAGTGATGCCTAACCAGATTAACAATTTTGGTATTTAAATTCCAGATGCGGCATTAAACTTCAGGTAGTTCCTGACCTCCTCCTTTTTGAAGTCGGTTAAAAATACAAAATCCCGTCTGGTCCTTTGTGTGCGGTTATTTCTTATTAGCCTAGCATATATAGCATCACCCAACAAATAGCATTATATCTTTTGATAGGGCTCCTAAAAGGGTATGATTGGTTATTTTATAGTTTATCTTTTAAAAAATAAAAAAACTTTTTCAATTTTATAGGAAAAATATTAGTGAAAATCGACGGTTGTCGGTGGTTATAGTACAGGATTTTCCTTTTTTAAGCACTGGCCGCACTGTTATACTGTAAACCCTAATTAATACTCAACTACCCACACACCCACAGTATTTACACCCACCCTTGTACAGCCTCTTCGTGCAGCCATCTGCGGGGTGGGGGTGCGTCGCATTCCACGCAAGGGTCGTGTACTATATACTGTACGCGTAGTTTATACTCATAGTAGGTATAGGTATAATATATCCCGCGGTAAGTTTG